>JAJPUD010014500.1:5255-40486 GCA_023553655.1 Myrmecobius fasciatus | reverse complement strand
AAAAAAATAAAATTGAATGGATGCCCATCAGTTGGGAAATAGCTGAACAAGTTATGGTATATGAACATAATGGAATATTTTTGTTCTATAAGAAATGATCAGCAGGATGATTTCAGAAAGACCTGGAGAGACTTACATGAACCTATGCTAAGTGAAGAGAGTAGAACCAAGAGAACATGGTATACAGCAACAAGATTATATGATGATCAATTCTGATGGATGTGGCTCTTTTCAACAGTGAAGTGATTCAGGCCAATTCCAATAGACTTGTAATGGATGGAGCCATTTACATCCAGAGGGAGGACTATGGGAACTGAATATGGATCACAACATAGTATTTTCACCTTGTTTGCTTTTTTTTCTTTCATTTTTTTCCTTTTTGAACTAATTTTTCTTATGTAACATGATAAATATGGAAATATATTTAGATGAAAAGCACATGTTAAACCTATGTTGGATTACTTGCTGTCTAGGAGAGGGAAGAGGTAGGGAAGGGAGAGAACAATTTGGAGCACAAAGTTTTGCAAGGGTAAATGTTGAAAGCTATCTTTGAATATATTCTGAAAAAATAAAAAGCTATTATTTTAAAAATGCTATTCAAGTGCAGAGAGAGAACTGATAAACTCTTGAGTGCAAATTTAAGAATAATTTTCCTTTGGGAGGGGAGAGGTAATACCCCTAATATGAAAAAATGATTTTACCTGTATAATTAATTGCCATCATTTGGCTTGCCTTCTCAGTATATGTGGTAAGTATGGGAGGAAGAGAATTTGGTACTTAAAATTTACATAGAAAGTAATGTTAGGAAAAAAAAAGGAATGACAAAACAAAATTTAAAAAGTTTTTTTTTAAACCAACTACCACAAAGGAGGGATTGAATAGGGCTGCTTGTGGGGTCCCTTTAAATGTAAGGTATTGGGAGAACCTGTTTTCCAGAGCTAAGGCCCAGCAAACAAGCCGTACCCCAGCTTGGTGTTAACAACAATCCTCTGTGCTGACCCTCTGGATGATCTCCTCTGGCAAAATCACTTAAGTATGGTATTGCTTTGATCAGCACCAAATGTTCTGAGCTCAAATAATCTCCAGACAAGAACAAGTACCCATATTCTGGTTATGTTATTCTGTTATGACTAAAACTTGTCTCATTGTGGCTGTTACCCCACATTGTTGGGGCTCCAACTCGTTGTGGAATCGCTGGTGTAGGTACTGAGATATCCCTGGGCTCTGGCACATGTAATTTCCCTCCTTCTCTGCTTGCAAGCCCCTTCCTTCACTTTGTGGGTTTTGGGTTGGTTTTTTTTTTGTGTGTGTTTTTGTTTTTATTAATGAGATAATTGGACTTAAGTAATTTGCCTAGGAGCACACAAAGTGCCAAGTGTCTGAGGCTGAATTGGAACTCAGACCCTCCTGACTCTGGAGCTGGTACTATAACAAGTGCACTATCTAGCAGCCCCATGGTTCCCACACTTTGAAATTTAACTTGTGTTTGATTCCTGACTCTGTTGGGGTCCAGCCATCTACAGGTTAGAAGTGAATTTGGTTCAGATGGCATTATGGAGGAGGTTAACAAAATCTGGGTGCTGTGAATTTGGGGAACCAATCTTTCTTTTACAATATTTCAAAGTAATGGAAGCTGAAGAGTTGTATAAGAAAAGAGAGAATCTCAGTCCTGAAAGACTAGGCTCTTTGGTGTATTTATTATATATAGCAGCCCTTCTGTTAGAGTTTAATTGTGCATAACTACTGCTTTCCATTCATTACCTTCCATTTTCCTTTCTCATTACCTTGTACCTCAAAATTTCTGTTACCCACAGCTGGGGACAATTTGAATTGAGCATCTTGTCCCTATTTCTTGACTTGCAACTTGTAGTGACTCAAAACAGAAAGTTAGGGCTTAGTCAAAGAACCCCAACCCTGTGCTCCTAAAAAAGGGGCCTCTTGTTTTTAAATGGCTACCTAGGCTAGGACTAAGAAATCTGAGCCTGGTGACCCAACACCTGGCATTCCAGATACTAATAAGAAATCTACCTATTCTGTCTTGTGTTTTTCTCTATTCTTAATTTGGAAACTTTGTTATCAGTCCTGAGAGAAAGGAATTAGATAAGATTGTGTTTTCCATGTGAGGGGAAAAATCCTCTTTGGGTGACCTCTGAATTTAGTGGAATCAATTCTGCCTACGGATAAATTGAATCATTTCTTACCTGCGGCCCCCCACCCCAATAAAAGTAAATAAAAATTTAAGTCTGGCATTTAAAGTAGTTAGTAGCCCTGTGTCACATGAAATGCACATATTGATGAAAATCTGGCTTCATTGGCCAAATGATGGAGATTCTGACAATTTATGTATTGTAAAAGTTTTGGGAATTTTCCCATTCTAGGCAGGGATTATTGGTATGGGGAGGGGATGAAGAGAGCAAAAGTATTTATTGGTAGCTTAAAAATGAGCAGTGTTTTGTATTTTATGGAATGTAAAATTATTCTGTTAGCACTGTATGTATTCTGTACCTAAATTAAGCTGACTTTTGCCTATGGTCTCATCAACCAAAGGAAAAGAATTTTAAAAAAAAAAAGGCAAAAAATTTTCTGCTCAAGTTTCATAACTTTCTAGTTTCATTTAAATATTTCTATTTCTGACCAAATTAGGAGTTTAGAGAGGAATACAGTTAGAAGGGAGAGATCTTTTTCTTATTTGCAGAAATTTATGGCAAAATATGGCAACTGGCAGCATGACTAAGACTGAATTTGTGAGTCAAAGGCAAATTTAGAAAAATAAAAATATCTTGAAAATGGATAGTTATGATCCTTTATGAATGATTTGGTAATACTTAAGTAATTTAGAAGCAAAATCACTTGAAATTAAAATGAACCATGCACTTATATGCAGTGTTTTGCTTCAAAAAAAAAATGAGAAGTTATTGCAGTGAATTTCGGTTGTAGAAGAAAATTATTTGTGAAGTTGATTTAAGATTGGGAAATAAACATGTGAATGATTGGCAAAGTAGCAGTGAAGGAAAGTGTAATACTGCATCTGTATAGAGCTACAGAAAGATCTTTAATCAAAGTTCATAGGACAGAAGGGAAAGACAAAAGATTTGCATTTGTTTGCACTGATGCTGTATAAATGTCAAACAATTAGAGGGCACTGTTGAATAAGAACTTTTTCTAAAAGATCAGAAATAGACAGAAATTTTCATCCAAGTTAGGACAATAGAAAATTCTCAGCTTTGCCAATTATCAAAATATCTAGTATATGCCAAAAGGAAAACCCAGAAATTAGAATATTAGCAGGAAATTTAAAATGATTTCTCATTGAAAGAGGAAAATGGAAAGATATCTGTAAAGTTGTGAACTTCACACGTGAAGGAGTGCCTTTTTAAGCTTTATTTCATAAGTGTTTTTATTCTGTGGATGTATAAAGTAGTTGGACTCATGTAATATTTGAAATTTGCATTGGTTTTCTTAACTATAAAATGGGAGTAATAACACAAGGATCAAATGAGTTATTTGTAAAAAATGCATTTAACAAGACTAGAAATGTAGTAGGCTTATTTTCTTCCATCCTTTTACTCTGAATGCAAGAAGTACAGAATGCTGAATATTGATAGAGGAATGGAATGGTTTCTGTAGCTAACCTGACTCATTCAACTGTATTAATGTCATTTGGCTGGTTATAAGTTTTGTTTCATATTTTAAATTCATGATATTTTATGTCTTATGAGTTTCTTGCATTACAATATCTTTGTATAGAAGAGCAGTTGATTGTGGGATGATACCTAGATGCATCTTTAGGAAGTTTTTCTTTTTGACCTGAATGGATTTTATAATTTAAGAGGCAGAGGTCCCCTTTGGTTAAAGACTATTTTAAGAATTCAAAATACTGGGGGTAGGAATGGAGGAAGAGAAAGGAAAACATTTAAGTAAAAGATTCACAGCAGAGAACAAAAGAAAATCTAGAAGCAAAGGTAGCTTTAAAAATAGTGTATAGCATTAATTACATAGGTTTTCCTGAAACATCTATTTATATTGAATACTCATGTTCTGCTGTGTACTCAGAAATATTTTTCTTTCCTCATTTTGTATTTAAAATGTACACCAAAAAAAAAATTCAGTGTATACTGAGGGTTGTCAAAGTCTCATTGTCATTGAAAAGTTTTGTGAGACCTTGCCAGGTCCTCTAGAGTTTTGCACTCTAGTAAGATTATAAGCCTTTAACTACTCTGAAAGAAGCTATTGGGAAGGGTATATAAATGGGAGTTGTTCTTCCCTGAAAATTGGGATAATTCATTTAGAGAATAAAAATCACCATGGTGAGGATGCACTCATGCTGACTGAACCACACACATACTAAATGAGGAGGAAGGAGGATAAATGTGTGGAGGGAATTCTACAGTCTTCCAGACAAGGTAACACCTCCATGAGAAGGGGGTGAGGGAAAGCTGCTGAGGTGCTCTTTGCCAACGGGCTCTATGACGCCAATGAATGACAAACATATGACTATGGATGCTCTCTGAGTGTCATCTATTCCTGAGAGTCTGGAAAAAAGCCTATCTGGCAGCATGTGGCTACATGAAAGAAGTGGTCTTTGAGGGAGGGATACAATTTTAATAGGCACAAATGAGGGAAGAGGAGCTAGGAAAGGAATACCAAAAAAGAGATTTGCAGCAGTGACAAATTTTGGCTACCTTTAAATGGTACATTCCCTTGCTCCCTGAAATCACATGGGAAAAGGCTTTTCCCTTTGAAAAAGGATCCCAAAGGTCTCAGCTGCCTTGAGTCCTGCTGTGGACAATGTGGGATGCACATGGGAAGCCTGAGCTGGTTTTAATATAGATGTATGACCCTTTTGCCTCCTGAGGGACCTTTAATGTGCTGCTTTCCAGATCTAAGGGTGGGTTTTTGAAGGGGGTAGCAATGCTTGTACACTATATGTGTGTGTATATATATATATATGTATATACATATATATATATATACACTTGTACTTATATATGCTTGTACACTACATATATATATATATATAGCTTAGAAAGAATGTTGGTGGCAAGTGATAACAGCTGTCCACATAGAGCCTTGTAACAAATATTGGAAATAATTCTTAATTAGATTAATAGTCTATTAATGGCTCAGGGAAAAATATCCAGAGACCAGTAAGGTCAACTCTTGTATAGAGGCACAAATTAGGTTTTTATAAGATTGCTTTCATTCCTTAATGTTATGAGACATACTTTATGAAGGACTTTCTCCTCAAGTGTCCCAGCCCAACCATAAGCCCCCCCCAAAGTGTACCAACCTGGAGCTGGAGGGGGGAGTGCTTCATCTATCCTGTCTCTTGCTCTGATCAAACAAGGATATTCCCTTCTCATGGGTCTGGTCCCAGCTCCTCCAAATTGCCAAGCCACTATATTATCGTAATTTACAATCCTTCTACAAGCCTTACCATCTGGCTCACCACTGAGCCCTAATGACCCTTCATAGCCTTGAACTCATATATTTTTTCTCTCAAGTAAAATGTGAGTTCTTTGAATTTCTACTTATAAACTCAGTATGTAGTATAATACTTGGCACACACAGTGTTTAATAACTCCTTTTCCATTCTATTTTAGTGCAAAAATATTTATTTATAGAAATATTTTAGCTTAAGAAAATTTTAAAAAAAGCAGGTGAATTGGACCAAGATGATCCCAGTAATGTATTTATTCCAAATCCACTGTCCTATTCAGTTATTTCACTTAGATATCAATCATTTATCTGTGCACCTTCCCTCCTTGTTTAAGAAAATTAAGTTAGCTCATTTCAAGTTCAGAAATTTGGTTGGAAATGAAAAGGAAGCAGCATGTGGTAGACTTCATGCCATAAAATATACTTAAATCCCAAATAGGAAGGTCTAGCCAAAAAAAAAAAAAAAAAAAAAAAAAAGGCTCAAATCAGATGATAGCATGGGACTAGCATCTCTTTTAGTCCACTCTACAAATTCTTTTAACATTTCTAATTTCCAATCCTCAATCTGAAAATGATCCTTTTGTTAACTCATTTCAATTTCTGATTCTACCCTTTAGCTGAATTGCTAGTTAGAAACTACAGCAAGGCAGCCCAAGGGTCCAGCTTTCCTTTTTGGATTTTAAGGCTGTCCACCAACAGATGATTCACATCTCTGGTTGCTTGGCCAACACAGGCTTATAAGGCAAGAATACTCCTCGTGACAAACTTGGATTATTCCAACTTTGTTTCTGAAGATATTTTAGTTGGAACAGTAAGGGAAGTACTGTCCTAGGAAGACTTTAAAAAATGTTCTTATAGGTTGACCTTAGCTGAAGGAACAAGCCCCCTTTCTTCTCAAAGTGCTAGTAATTGTTCCATTTGCTCAAGGGCAGCTGTAAGATCATCTCTTTTGTTGTTAAATGCTGCCTGTTTTTCAAGGAAATGAGTTCTTTCCTCTTCTTCCATCTTCAATTTCATTTTCAATACCTACAAAGAAGAAATCACCAGAAAAAAAATTCACTTGACTCATTGGGAAATATGGCAGATGAATTTATAATTACCATTCTGTTCCACCAGGGAAGACACAAGTGACAATCAGCAAATTATATGATTGTATTCTATATACTCTTACCATCTATAGGACATGTTTTTAAATGTCTTTTTGAGTTTGACCACCTATGTGTTATAGAGTTGGTATGATAGTCATCTAGATGGTTAAATTCTTAAACTACAATGTAAACTCAACGTAGAATCTATCCCATGAATAATCCAGAATTCTAGGTTTCATGCTATCATATCTCTTCCTTGAAAATTTCAAATGTGTATTCAAGCTTCAAAGCAGGGGGTTCGAATGTATTGCCAAAATATCAACTCAGTGAGCTGCATACAACTTCTTATCCCAAGGTCATTGAGAGAGAACCCATGACAAATCATGGCTTTGGAATATGAGGAATATTGGGAGCCCAAAACCTCAAGACAACATTCTTACCTCTAATTCCTCCATCTGTTTTGTAGCTGTCTGGTTAAAAAGCTTCAGTTCATCTTTCAGACTTTCTAGGAGCAACTAACATAAAATAAGATGGAAGGCAATCTTTAGATCAGAAATTGGATCAGAAAAAAAATTTGGATCAGAAACATAAAAGTTTACCTATTCTAGTAAAATATGTATATTGGTGTTATAAACTATTTTACTCCAAAGAGAACTTGGAAGAACTTCTAAAGTGAATTAATTATCTTATTTCAGAGAAGGAGGAGAAAAAACCTGGTCCTTTGCATCATATAATTCATCCCCGGCATTAAGGGAGAATTTAATAAGGGACATGAATGAAGAAATTATATATAGGATTTAGACTTACTGATAAGAAACCAGTAAATAGCTACCTACTAATTTTTAAAGAGAAATAATTTTTGGTCTAGACATTCTCTTTTATTAATATGGATAATCAAAGGTCAATTTATGCTTAGCAAGTTTAACATCATGCAAGTCCACTCTATTTTTAGCTTTTTTTTTTTAAAACAACAATCAGCATATTTAGTATAGAAAATACTTAGTCCCTCACCATAGACTCCATTTGACATTTCATTTTTTGTTGCTGATTTTCCAGGATCTGTTTGCCTGTAACTGATAAACATGTCCCCAGTGAGTGATTTATACAGAAGTTCCCAAACCTTTATCTTCTCCCTCATCTCAACCTACCCCTAAGACATTGAGCAACTACTACGTACAACAAATTATGTTTAGATACTTTGGGAAATGAAAAATATATGTTTCAATTGAGAAGACAAAACAAAATTCAAAATCTTTTGAATGCCTACTATTTCCAATAATATAAAAATCATGCTACATGCAATGTACCAAGCAGTACAGGCAATTAATTTTATGAAGAATTTACAGGTGAAAAACATATCATTCTTATCTGTTATCTATGAAATTAGACAGTAAAGTAGATAAAGTAGTAGACCTGAAATCAGAAGATTTGAGTTCAAATGCTGTCTCAGATACTCATTAGCTATGTGACCTTGGGTAAATCATATAATGCCTGCCTCAATTTCCTTAGCTGAAAAATGGAAATGATAATAGCACCAACTTCCCAGGATTGTTGTGATGACAAAATATCAATAATATTTGTAAACCACTTTGCAAATCTTAAAGCACTATATAAGTGATAGCTATCATTATGTATGTTAATTCACTATTAAACAAAAGCTGCTAAAACCCTATCAGCCCAACCACCTTCCTCCTTCTCTGCATCTATCCCCCATACTCTAACAGCAATGACTATATTGAAATCTTGAGCACCAGTTGTCAGTGAGCTAATTACATGAATTATAATAATGTGAGGTCCAACTCTGTTTCAAAGTCAGAGTTAACAAAGAAACTCTGGAAGCTTTCATAGAAGGGCACAGGTCTCTCACCTGGATCAATATTACCACTCTCCAAAATTGCCAAGTAGCTATCCTGAGATTTCTCCAGCAGCTCCACCTTTTGAGTCAGCACCTTCAACTCTTCCTGTGAGATTACAAGGTTTCCAATCAGTCCTGCCTTTCAGACGTGGCCTCTGAGATTTCTCCTAGTTTGGCTAAGTGTGGCCCAAGCCTCCCTTCCTCCACATCTGTTCTGGATAACCTTGTGTTAGGATTCCTGTTCCACAGGACTGGCTTCTTACCTGGCTTTCAGTTAGCTTTAGGTGCAACTGCCTGTTAACTGCCTCCAAGTGCTGGTTCTTCTCTTTGAGCTCTTCCTCAGCTTTCTGTTGATTTAATGGTTTGTAGCTGCAATGATAATTTGAATATAAATTATAATTTCTTAAAAAAAAAAAAGCTAAAAATACTTCTCAGGAGGGGCAGCTAGGTGGCACAGTGGATAGAGCACCAGCCCTGTAGTCAGAAGGACCTGAGTTCAAATATGATTTCAGATACTTAGCACTTCCTAGCTGTGTGACCCTGGGCAAGTCACTTAACCCCAATTGCCTCAGCAAAAAAAACAAAAACCAAAAAAACCCAACCACTTTCCCATTGCTAGAAATGACAGCATTGCTTAGGCAGTAGTCTGTGACACTAGAATAAAAAGACACTAAATTTGAAAAGAAAAGCAGTTTCATTTGCCCCAAGATTCACCTCTTTTTAACGTTCTTCTTAATAGCAGGATCCATAGTCTTCAGCTGCCTAGAGAGTCAACAATACAGAAATAAACCAGTGAACAACCTGAATGTCATTTGCATTGAGAATCATTGACTGTTAAAGCTGTAAGGGTCCTTGAGCAATCATTTAACTCTTTCTTACTATGGATAGAATGGAAACAAGTACAGAGACCCTTACAATCTGTAGGAAAGAGTGGGGACTACAAGTCACACCAGTGTTATTAAAGGGACTTTCTCTGAGGTCCTCCAAATTTATTTCTAATCATCTCCAAATCTCAGGGCTAAAGTAAAGCATCATTTATTTCAGCTCAGACTGTTAGAAGGCCTGTGTTAGAAAGAATTCTGAATTTTCTACTATAAAGGAAATGGGCTAACAAAACCCCGAAAACAACCCATCCCACTGGTCTAAGATGAGTTTAACTTAAAAGTTACAACTCCATTCAAGCAAAGATGGCTTACTAATTGGTTTATTTCCAGTTCCAGTTATATGTTATAGCTACTTTTTTGGTAAGAACACATAAAAAAGGTTGTGATGAGAGAGGAAAGAAAAGCTTCAAAATACCTGTTATAGATTTCAATTTGTCTGTTCCAGAACAGACCAACAAAGAGATTTGGGGGACTGACTTTGAAATGACAGCTCAGCAGCAGCAGCAGTGTGCAGTAATTCATATGTCATGTTCTACTGAAAACTTTCTTTTCAGTTGTGATTCACTGGAGTCTTTCTACCAAATTATTCATTTGAGTGCAATAGACTATTTCTATGTTCCAACCTTTGCTTGGTGGTTTTGTACAATTCATTCTCTGAGCCTGTTGAGTTGAGAGGTTTGTGGAGTTCCTCTTTGGACTTCTGAGGTATCTTACTCCTAGAAGTACCCCGAGAATGTGTTTCTGTGAAAGGAAAATTAAGAGGGTGAAAACCCAACCGACCTGACCCAGTTCTAATCCAAATCTTCATGGTCAGTATTTTAATCCAAATTTCCATGTCCTAATTTAGTCAACTTCATCTATGAAGAGCACCTTTGAGTCACTACATTTTAATTTGCTGGGGTAAAAAAGACCATATCTAAGTAGTACTACTTGAGAGTACAAGGACTCTGTGAATGCTCATTTGAAGATCTCCAAGACTGGAAGAGAGAGAGGATATAAATGTAACTAGGTGGTTAATATATGCAAAAGGAATAAAATGAAAAAGGAATGGAGATAAGGAGGAGGAAGAATATTGGCTTAAACTCCCTAAATACACAATAGCTAGATCTTTTAACTAGCTGGGACTATTTCATGAATTTTAGCCACTTCATTCCTTCCCCCCCCCAGGCAATTGGGATTAAGTGACTTGCCCAGGGTCACACAGTTAAAGTGTCTAAGGCCAGATTTGAACTCAGGTCCTCTTATCCACTACACCAACTAGATGCCCCTCATTTCATTCCTTTTTAAAAATAAGTTTTATTAATAACACTTTTTAAAACATTTTTAAAGCAGACTTTTAAAATATCTTTCCAGTTCCGAATTCTCCCCCTCACTGTACCTACTCCCCCCAAATCTCCATTGAGAAGAAAAACAAAACCCATTACAAATACATAGTTATGCAAAACAGATTTCCATACTAACATTGTTACAAAAGAAGGAAAAAATATGCTTCAGTCATATTGTCAATTATCTTTTGGGAAGTAGATAGTATTTTTTTGTGATGAATCCTTTTGGAATTGTGGTAGATTATTGTTTATCAGAGTTTGATTATCTTTACAATATTGCTATTACTGGATAGATTTTCCTGGTTCTACTCATTTTACATCAGTTCATACACAGAAGTGGGATCTGAACCTTTCTACTCACATGATCAGGACCCTAATTCAAGTTCATATCATCTTTCACTACACTATCACAGTAGCTTCCTAACTGGTCTCCCAGCATCCTGTCCCTCCTGTCTTCAAGTGTCCTAGCCTATAATTTGAAGGCTTTTCTTTCTTCCTTTTTTTCAAAATCAGGCTAATTGTTCTATGTTCCAGTTCTATGGCATCCCTCCTACTTTCCATAAATTTTCAAAGACTTCAACTCCATATTAACCATGTTAGTTCTAACTCTATCCCATCTATATTTATACAGGTAAATAAGTGCCACTCTTCAGGGTTTATCCTCTGAGGCCTACCTTTTCTTGTACCTTTAACATGTCTTTTAAAATTCTAAGTCAGTAGGTTCTCAATATATCCACATTGACTCCTTTTTTGAGCACTTTGCAAAGCACTGTGCTAAAGACTAGAGCTATAAAGACCAAAAAACCTGTCCTTGCTTTCCAGATATATCCTGGAGGGGAGGAGAACAAGTTAGGAAGAGTGTTGCATGCCAAAGAAATTTCGTATTTGATTTTGGAAGTGATAGGGAGTTTATTGAATAATCAGTGACATGATTAGACCTATGTTTAGGAAGAGCAGTTTGCCAGCTGAGTGAAGAATGCATTAGAACAATGAAAAATCTATGTCAGGGAGATTAATAAACTATGACAATAATCCAGTTATAAGGAAAAGAGGGCCTAGACCAGGCTACTAGTAGTAGTGTTAGAAGAGAGAAAAGGACATATGCAAGAGATATTAGGGAGGTAAAAGCAACAGGCCTTGGCAGCAGATTGGACATGGAGGGGGCAGAGGTGAGAGCTAGGAGCTCTTCATGATACTTAGGTTGTGAGTCTAGGTGCCTAGGAGGCTGATGGTACTCTCCTCACAGTAACAGGGAAGTTAGGAAGAGGGTCGGTTTGAGAGGAAAGATAACGATTTCAGTTTGGGGCGTGTTGAGTTTAACCTGCCCACTGAACCACCACAGTGGGAAAGGTCTACCCTAGGCTGCTGGTGATGGGAGAGTGGAGTTCAGGGCTAGATAAGTAGATCTGAAAGACATGCACATTGATGGCTGAATCGATGAGAGCACACCTAAGGAGATAGTAATAAAGGGAGAAGAGAGGAACTCGAACGCCAAACTCCTTTAAAAGATCTTTCCTAACTCCTCTAGTTAATTAATGTTTTATTTTGCAAGACCCAAGAAATGTGACTTCAGACATGTTCTAGCTGTGTGACTCTGGGCACGTCACTTCCACCCCTATATGCCTCAATTTCCTCATCTGTACAATGGGGATAAGTTTGTGGTGAGGATCAAATGAAGAAATAATTGTGGAGAGCTTAGCACGCCTGGCACATATTAAGTGCTGTATATAAATAATAGTTATTATTATTTACCTGCCGCTACCCCTTCCCTCATTACAGCTCGACCCTTCCTCTATTTATCCAAGTTCTACCACAAGACCTAAAATACTTGAATTTCAAGTCGGAGAAGGCGGGGATTTCCTTCGTAGAATTAGTATCCCCATGGTCCGGGACATCGTAGGCGCTTTCTGTATGGCGGTGCGCTGAGCCCCGCTGGCAACCCAACACTAGTCTGAGAAGCCAAGCCCCCATCACTCACCCACTGGCTGACCTCCGCCCAACGGCGCCGAGGGGGCCGAGCAGGCGAACGCCGACTTTGCAGTGCTGACTCTCGAAGAGGGGCCGGGCTGGAGTCTGGAGTGAACGGGGCTCCATTGGAAGTGAAGCCCAAGTCCCTGGGACCCCGGCCGGCTGCCCATCCGGAATGGTCCCCAGACCCTTCCGGAGGAGACCCAGCGTCCCCACCCCGTCACCGCGTCTCCCAACCCCGACCTCCCCCAGTCACCCCAGACTCCGGAGCCCCTCCTCCCTCCCAACTTTTTCTACCCGGGACGCTCAAGTGCTGAGGTCGAGTCTCCAGTTCCCAGTCTGGACCCGCTCTCCATAACCACTTAAGTCTCAAACCGCCTGACTCACGCGCCTCCGTGAATTCAAATAGAAACTTCCCGCGGAAGGGGGCGGGGCGGACTCTAAGAGAAGGTGCCAGCCATAGTGTACGGAAGGAACGAAAGTTCAGGGCGCAGCCATGTTGTACGGCAGGTGAGGTCTCAGGAACGTTGCTGGAGGTTCGGGAAAGGCTGACTAGACAGACCATAGTATTTCCAGTTGGAAGGAACAATACCGTCGTACATTTAAAGCTGAAGAAGGTCTTGGGGTGCGGGTATGGTCACTTTTAGAAATCATATGTTTATAATGACTTTCAATTGATATGGTCGCAGATTTAGGTCTGGGACGTCAAAGACCATCTGATTTTCTCAGAAATCCACAACTAACTAGTGTGTCAAGGGTAGGATTTAAAGACGAGACTTCCAGACTCCCGAGTCCATTTTCCCATCCACTACACTAAAGTGGGTTTGATAAAGTATCCTAAAAAAAAAAAAAAAAAAAAAAGAATTGGAAGATCTATCTAGATGTGTCCAAGTCTTGTCATTCCTCCCTCATCAATGATCTCCGACAATTGGGCATCAAATGTACTAATGTATATGGAATGACTTTGTAACCTTAAGCAAGGGTTCTGGGGTCCGTAGATAGAGTTGATGAGGTTGATGGGAGAAAATGCATTTTTATTTTTAGTAACCAGCTGAACTTAAGCTTTTCCTTCAATTATTTTAAAGCATCAAAGGGTCCATAGGCTTCATCGGACTTTCAAAGAGATCCATGACTGCAAAAAAAGTTAAGACTTATGTTAAAATTACATAAAAGTAGTGCAATGGAGTCATATGACTTATTTATTTATGAAGGCCGGTTCTATGGCATTCAAGTTCAAATCCTTATTTTGTTACTTATTATCCTTATAATCCTGCCTTTGAAGATTTGCTGTTTGCTATCTATATGACTTTGGTCAAGGTCATAACAACCTCTCTGAGCCAATAGAGATTTTTCTCATCTGTAAAATAAAAGGACTTGGACTTAATGACTTTTGATATCACTTCTAGCTTAGAATTTATGATCCTAAGATTGCATGATGTATAGGATCCATTCCAACTCAATATCTAGAATCTTGTGTGATTATTACTCATTATTAATTATATTTCTTGGCAAAGATACTGGAATGGTTTGCATTTCCTTCTCTGGCTTATTTTATAGATGAGGATATTCAAGCAAACAGGATTAAATGACTGCTCAGGGTCACACAGCTAGTAAATATCTGAGATTGTATTTGAACTCAAGAATTCCTGACTTTAGGTCTCCAACTGTCTACTGAGCTCCTAGCTGCCCCATATGTAATTATTTTTCAAATATTTGGAGATGCTATTGTGATTATTAAAGTACAAAGTAATTTGAAAGTATTATTGAATTAATAGTTATTTTAGATTAAAATGTTTTTTTTGGCTATCTTTTGTCTTTATATCACTGTTATTTCTGAATATGTGCCTTCTCTTCCTCTTCCCCAGGATCATTGTAATAAAGAAAAAGAGGGAGAGAAAATTCAGCAAATTAAATTCCATCTATTGTGTCTGTCAATATATGCAGTTTTCCACACTGATAGTTCCTCTATATTTGTAATTTATTTTGTAATTTTCACCTAGCAAAGATCTATATTCTTATTTTGTATTTTTCTCTTTGGCAGAAATCTATATTCTAACCCCTCCATTTAGTCTGTCTTCCCTTCAAATTAAGAGTAAAAGAAAAAAATTTCCTGTTATAAATATGTGTAGTCAAACAAATTTTGGCACTAACCTTGTTCCTTTCCTTCCCATCCCCCCATTGCCTCAAAGTTCTTTTCACTGAGTCTGTCACCAGGAAAGGGATAAAGTTTCATCATTAACTCTCTGAAATAATATTAGTCATCATGCTGATCTGAAATACTAATTCTTTCATATTGTTGTCACATTCATTGCTCTCCTGGTTCTGTTTACTTCATTCTGCATCAGTTCATATAAATCTCAGGTTTCTTTGAAATAATTTTCTTCATTTTTAACACAACAGTATCCCATCACATTTATATGCCAGAACATGTTTAGTCATTCCACAATTTATGAGCACCCTTCAGATTCCCATTCTTTATTTCTTTAAAAGAAGATACAGATATTTTTTGTACAAGCTTAGTTTGTTCTGCTAATCCCTTCCTTAATCTATCCTTTCTCTAATTCACCCCTTCTTTCCTTTCTCTCCAATTTTTCTGTTGTATGAAATGCATTTCTGTGCCCAACTCTGAATGTGATAGGAGTGAGATTGAAATATCAGCTATCCCCTACTCCCATCTTCTTGTTTGTATAAATGTCTACTTGTGTGCCCTGATTATGTGAGATAATTTTCCCTAACCTTCCTTTCTCTCTGTGAAATTGCTTCTAGTGTATTCTGCTTCCTCTTTTTTATATCCTTTTCTTAAGCATTAAGACATAACAGAAGCACCTCCAGGTCTTCAGGCTAATAAGACACCCTCTATGATCCCCCCAAATAGGTTTCATAAGGGATACATGTATTATCTCTCTATATTAGGAAGCAAGCAATTTAACCTTGTGTAATCCCATAGCATTGTTTGTTTGCCTTTTTAGCTTTCTTTTAACTCATGTTTGAACTTCAAAATTTCTACCAAGCTCTGGACTTTTCATCAGGAATATTTGGAAGTCTTCTATTCCATTAAAGATCTGTTCTACCTCAACCTCTTCCCATCCTCTAGTAGCTTGCTTAATGTCGCTGGGTAAGTTGTATATCTTTTGCTTTCTGAAATATTGTGTTCTAAATTGTCCATTCATTTTTTAGTAGTAGCCACTAAATCATGTATAATTCTGACTTCTTGGTACTTACATTTTGCATATAGTGTTTTGTTGGGTTTTTTTTTTATTTTGTTGTTTTTCTTTTTTCTTTCATCTGGAACTTCTGTATTTTGGCTATAATTTCCAAAGTTCCCATTTTGGAGTTTCTTTCAGGAGGTGACTAGTAGATTTTTTTTGGTTTCCATGTTGTCTTCTGAATCTAAAAGATCTGGGCAGTTTTCTTTTTAAGATTTCTTGAAATGTTATATTCAGACTTTTGTTCTGGCTATGATATACAGGTAGTCCAATGATTATTGATTTTTTTTCTCCTTGATATATTTTCCATGTTTGTTGTTTTTGGTGTAAGATGCCTTATATTTTCTTTAGTTCTCTCACCTTTTGACTTTGTTTTGATATTTCTTGTTGTCTTATCTTTCTTTTAATAAATTCTAATTTTGGTGAGTTTGTTGCTTCAATAAGATTTTGCCCCTCTTGTGACAAATTGTTGATTACCTTCCTAATTCTCCCATAGCTCTCATTTTCTTTTCAATTTTTTACTTGTGTTCTTATTTCATTTAGAAATTAAAAAAAAAAAACCTTGTTTCATCTCTTTGAGGAGTTCATTGAATTTGGGCCCATGATCTATTTTTTTTTTTCTGAGCTTTGCTTTAGATGTTTTGGAGTAATTTTCTTCTGCTGTTTGTCTTAAATTACCTTGCTACCATAATAATTCTTTATGGTGTTTTTTTTTTTTTCCCTTTACTCATTCTTTAAGTCTACTTTCTGACTCCAGACACTAATTCTAGGCTCTGTACACTTCTGGACTTGTGCTGCTGTTGCATTCTTGGGAAATGAGTTTTGTGTTATTCTAAGAATTCAGGGACAGGCTGGAGACCCACAAATTTCAGTGTTCCCAAGGTGGTCTGATTTGGGGCAAACTCTGTCATCCTAGTTAGACCTCCGCAAGTTCCTGACCTGGGGTTGGGTTGGGCAACAAAAGACTGCTTTTGGACTCAGTTCTTATCAGCCAGCAGGAAAGCTTTGACAGTTCAGAGTGATAGAATTGTCTCCTTTGCTTACCTTTGGCCTGGGATTCCTAACCTGGCAATTCTTTTGCAAGCTTCAAGCTGAGGTAGGATACTAGAAGTGAGATGTCTTTGCTCCTTGGATCTGAGCCAATGAATATGTTTCTGCTTGTTTCTCAGTCCTTTCTTGTTATATCATCAGGGACCTACTTACCTGTAAACACTATTTCTGGGTGCAGATCTCTTCTTGTCAGTCCTAAGGCAGGATCTCTTTCTGAGCTCCCATATGTAATATCTTCCTGGCCTGATCTTGTCTGCAGAATTTTCTATCTGTTTCTGCAGGCTAATCTGGTTGGACAGATAACTCACTATGAGTTTTCCTGGATTTTCCCATCTGCATTCGATCTGGTGTGTTTTCTAGATCTGTTTGGAAGCATTTGGGGTTCTTGCCTTGTTCTTACTTCTTGCCAATACAGCCTTTCCTCCTTCCCTAATTCTTAGAGGTTAGGTTTACAAAGCTTTACAAAATTTTCCCCACAATTTCTTAAAAAGCTTTCAGATCACCTAAAGACATAAAATGCCATAGCCCCAGGAAAGTCAGAGCCCCTGATTCTTAGTGGATTTCTGAATAGCCCTCAACTTTCTGTATTCTTTACCACATTCTACTCTGGTGACTAAAGTTTCCATATAAAGATGAGAGAGCTACCTCCAGATTATCCAAGAGTCTCTGTGTCTTTTTATGCATCTTTGCTATGCTAGGGCAAAGCAAACCTTCTTTTGTTAACTGACTTCCGAGTTGTTCCAAATGTCAAACTTGAATTGAATGTTAAAAGTTGGTGTTGAGTTGCTTCCAATATTCTTCATAACAGAATGAGAAGACATGGCCTCATTGTTCATCATGGCTGTATTCCAGGAAAAACCTTCTAAATATAGGAGAGAAAAGGGTGATTGCATGGTGAGATACTTCATGGCTCCCAGTTTCAAGACCCTTCCTGAGGAATCCTTTCTATGATTTAGGGAGCAGGTTCCCACCCAGGCAGAAGGATTAGTGCATTGGGTTATGGAGGGTTCAGCAGGTTTTGGAAGAGCCTGCCTAGGAAGGTAAAGAAGGAGCCAAGTTTATCCTTTCTTGGTTGTTTTCTGTTCTACATTAGTTGGACATGCAGCACAGCAGGCTAACACATCCAGCAGTTAGGGACTGAGCCCTCAGTTTTCAGGGACTATGCAATTAAAGCTGAGAGGCAGTTAATAGAGCTGGTGTTTCCATTGAAACGAAGGGAACTCTCCTGGTGTGGATATGGTCTCTTACTCAGGGATTCTGTTTCTGATAAAATTGGAGTCATGAAATAGGAGAAAGAGAACAGATGTAGGACAGACATTTGAAAACTCCTCCCATGATAAGAAAATTGCAGGCTATCCTATCACTGCTCCCTTAGGTTACCTGAACCATTAACACCATACAAAACGCTGCATTCCACAGATTCTTTAAGGGAGCATTTCCCTGATGTGACACTCTGGGAGAAGGGGGAATTTTGGCAGGTGGTTGAGAGAACTTAGAGTGGAAACTGATGTAGCAAGAGCCTCCATGTCAACTTAGATCCTGGGACAGGGTGAATGCAGGAGGTGTGGAGGCTAATACCTTTTAGCTGCTTTACTAGGGATGGTACTGATACACGATCAGAATTGTTAACTGTGCCAGATGTGCTGTGGGACTGATGTTCCTGGAACTGTTCTTAATCATTGTTAGCACTGCCTACTAGGAGATCCTTCCCTCCCCAATAACCAAACTAGTCGAGAATTCTAAATGCAACAGGTATCTCTACCTCCTTTCCCCTTATTCTCTTCTTAATTTGGCTTCCAATTCTATTATCAAATTGAAAATGTCTTCTCCAAAGTTACTATTGATCTTTTAATTACTAAATCCAGTGTCTTTTTTCAGTCTTTACCTTTTTTTAACCTCTTTGCAGTCTTCAACACTACTCAATCATCTTCATTTTCTCATTTCTAGTTTTTTTGGGCCATTATTCTTTCCTGGTTCTTCTTCTATCTATCCAACCTCTCCCTCTCTATCTGCTTCATTGGATCTTCATCCAGATCATGCCTACTAAACATGGGTGTCTCACAGAGCTCGCTTCTGATCTCTTCTCTCTCCTTCTATACTATTTTTTGATGATTTCATCAGATCTCATGGATTCAGTGAATATGTCAACTCTGATTCTCAAAATCTATTTATACAACCCTTAATTTTTTGCTGACTTCTAGTCTATTTTCAAAAGTCTGCTGTAATTTATCTTGGACTAGGAGCCTAGTAAACCTCTTAAACTCAATAAGTATAAAAACAAAATTTTATGTTTTCTTCTAAACACTTATCTCTTCCAAATTTCCCTATTACTGTGGAGGCCACCATCAGCTTCCTAGTCCTCCAGACTCACAACCTAGGAGTCATTCTGGATTTATCACTATTTCTTAAGCACCTCTCCCCATATCCAATCCAGGTCAAGGCCCATCCTTTGCAACACCTAATATATCTCTTTCACTCTTCTGATCCTGTCGACAATCTGATGCAGGCTCTCATCATCACCTCATGCCTGGTTTATTGCTTTGGCTGATTAGTGTATCTCCCTGCTTCAAGTCCCTACCAAATCCTCCATTCAGTTGCCAAAGTGATTTTTCTAAAGTACAACTCCAAACATATCACATCCCTACTCAATAAACTCCAGTAGGGTACTCTGTTATCTCCAAGATTAAATATAAAATCTTCTGTTTATTGTTCAGAGTTTGTAATCTAGCCCTCATTCCCCATTAGAAGGCAAAATTAGGAGTTAAACCTGAGAATCCCACTCAGAAGCAACCAAGGAAAAAGCTTCTTAGCTCATTTAAAGTGAGCTAAGTGGTACAATGGATAGCGAATTGCACTCAGAATGATGAAGACCCGTGATCAAATTCTGCCTCATATACTTTTTGTGTGACCTTGGACCAATGACTTAACCTCTTTCCATAAAATGGGATAATAATAGAATACAATTATTGTGAGGACAAAATAAGATGACATATATATAGCACTCTTACCTTTTTTCCTTTTTGGAGGCAATTGGGGTTAAGTAACTTCTGTTCAAGGTCTCATAGCTAAGAAGTATCAAAGGCCATATTTGAACTCAGCTGGTTTTGTTATTGGAACACTGACAACTTGCTTCAACTATCTAGAACATTAATCAAAACCTAGGGCTCCTGATCCTTTTAGCTCTAGATGCCAGAGGTAAAGCCCTCTTAAAGATGGATGAGTATGATGGGGCCAGAAGTTAAAGCCAGCTGAGCTACTGTCCCTTTGTCAGAAAAAAATGTTGTCGTAGCTTCAACAAGAGAACCATGTTAACTGCCTCACATAAGTAAGTGCGTTAAAATGCATGTTGACTAACTTACTGATTGACTTTAATTCTTTAGAAGTAGTCATTTTGATCAAAGATGGTGCTCAAGTATTGTCTGTCTCTCTAAGGACAGAGCCCCAGTTCAGGCCTGGAGAGGATGAATGTGACAATAAAGCTTACTTCTCTTTCTTAGGGCCTGTGCAATTATTGAGATGACTCCTAATTTGATATTCAGATCTGTTGGTTTTTATTGTCAAGATAGCAGGAGACACTCTGTTTTCTAGAGCTAAGGTTCAGCAAGCAAGCTGTGCCCTGAGCTTGCAAAACAACAATCCGTTGTGCTTACTCTCTGGATGATCTCTCCCTCTGACAAAATCATATAATTATTGTATTGCTTTGATTAGAACCAGGTATTCTCTGAACTTGGACAAGTTCCGATCACGAAGACCTGCTATGAATCAAACTTGTCATGTTGTTGTTGTTACTCCTCGTTGTCAGGGCTATAGCTCACTGCAAAATCATTGGCATATAAGTATTGAGATCTCCCCATGTTGCTTCTGGTCCCCATATGAGGGGCAGAGGCCTGGTACATATGTCTGGATCCCTCCATAATTGCAAGCTGTTTCTCTCACTTTGAAATTAAACTTCTGTTTGATTCCTGACTTTCCTGTCTCTGATCTGCTCTGTTCAGCTCCAGCCATTCACAAATTAGAGGCTGGCTTGGTTTGGTGGACATTATATATCTCCTTGCTCTCCCTCCATCCCTTCCTCTCCCCCATCAAATTGGAATGTGAACCACTCATATAATTTCTAAGAGAACTCTTAGTCCTGGTATAAGTATTGAGATCTCCCCATGCTGTTTCAGATCCCCATATGAGGGGCAGAGTCCTGGTATATGCATCTGGAATTCTCCATGATTGCAAGTGGTTTCTCTCACTTTGAAATGAAATCTGTTTGATTTCTGACTTTCCTGTCTCTGATCTGCTCTGTTCAACTCCAGCCATCCACAAGTTAGAGACTGGTTTGGTATGGTGGACATTATATATCTCATTGCTTTCCCCCCATCTCTTCATTTTCCTCCATCAAAACATTCAGGATCTTCCCAACAGTGAGACTGGACTATGAATCACTTATACAATTTCAGGAGAACTCTTAGTCCTGGATCTAAAAGATTGTATGTTGCCTTTACATAAAGGTTAATTTGGAATGTATTTTGTAAACCAGCCTAGGCATAGTAGGTACCTTACAAAGAAAGTATGAGGAAAGATATATCACTCAAGTTTCTTTCTTCTATTCCTCCAGGACCAGAATCAGAATTTAAGACAAATTATCTTGTCAACCTCAAGTGAACCCACATTCCAGGGATTCTTGGGGCATGGAAGATTTTGACTTGGGTTATAAAAAATTTCACAGAAGTATTCCAGAAACTGGCTATCTCATAGACATTTAAAAATCAACATATGCAAAAATGAACTCATTATCTTCTCTTCCTCTCACCTTCCTCCTTCTTCCTTACTTCCCTGTTCTTGCCAAAGGTACCACCATCTTTGCAGTCACCAGAGCTTACACCCTAAGTGCCATCCTTGACTCCTCATTTTCACCTTCCACATCCAATTAATTAACAAGTTCTGTTTTTTTCCACCTTTAAAATATCCGTCACATAGTTCCCTTTTCTCTTCTGACACAGTACCATTATCCTAGCATGGCCTCTCATCACTTTATACCTGAACTATTTCAGTAGCCTGCTAAGTGATCTCCTTTCCTCAAGTCTCTTCCCACTGTCCACTCAGCAATCAGAGTGATCTTTCTAAAGCACAGGTCTGACCTTGTAGCCCCATATTTAATTGCAATAGCTCCTTATTACCTCTGGGATCAAATATAAAATCCTATTTTTTGGCTTTATTCCCTGCATCCTTATACTTTACACTCGTCTTAAAATCTGAAATCCAGTGACACTAGCATACCCTCCCTGGAACTTTCTCTGTCCTTATCTATATATTCTACCTTCCCTGGATTTTTTTAAGTCTCAGTTTTCTCTGCAAGAATATTTTTCTTATCCTTTAAATAATATTAGTGCTTCCCTTTAATTATTTCCAATTTATTCTGTGCATAGCTTTCAAATGCCTCATTTAGTCTCAGAATCAAAGTTGATCTGAGAGGATACTGGTACACCCACCATGCCATCTTGGAGACCATTGCCAGATTAGGGTTAGAAGATAGAGCTAGAAGGACTTTAGATATCCAATTCTTTTATTTCACAAATGAAGAAAGTGAGGCCTGGGGAATTGAAGTGACTTATCCAAAGTTACACAAGAAATAAGCAGACTCCAATCTCCTGACCATTTCCTTTGTCCCAGATCTCTATTAGCTACATCAAGCTGCTTCCTGTGTTCTGAAAATGGTGCTTTGCATACAGCATTTTTGCTTATGATATTGGGGTGGCTAGGTGATACACTGGATAGTACACTGGGCCTAAAGTCAGGAAGACCTGAATTCAAATCTCGTGTCAGCTTCTTACTGGGCAAGTTATAATTTCCCATTGCTCCAGTTTCCTCATCTGTGAAAAGGGGGTAATGATAGCATCCACCTCCCAGGGTGGCTGTGAGGATAAAATGAGACAATCCTTCATTGGCTCCTCAATGCTGACAAAGTCAAAATTCTAGCCTGACATCCAAAGCCCTCTGCAACCTCTGTTCCTTTGCATAGCTAACTTTATAACTCTTCATTTCGCAACAAAACCCTATCATATTCCCAAATTGGCTTACTCTTGGTCCCTGAACATATGTCCATTCCCATCTCCTTGTCTAAAATTCCCTTCCCCAATTTTCTCTATTAAGTTCTATCCTTCTTTCAAGACCCAAATTAAATTCTCCTTGAGGCCAATTTCTTAGCTTTCCCTGTCCTTGTTGATTGAACCTTCTCTTTACATAACTGTTATGTCATTTACCATCCATACCATTTACTGGGCATTTTTAGAGTTGGGTTTTTTCACAGGTTTCCATAACATATTTATTGTATTTTTATTGATCTTTTAATGGATATATCCTGCCCTCTCAACTAAATTGCAACTTTTTTGAAAGCAGACTGTGCTTTGTATTCTCAGCTCCTAATCTAACTAAAACCCCTGCCAGTGCCAAAGGATGTATTTCTTAATTTTTTCCCACCAGGAGCTGTGATTTTATTGATGTTGGGAATTCTAGGTGAGGAAGTTTCCTCTATCAAACAGCAACTTATCAGAAATTCTGCTGCAACCTACACTTTAGGAGGCAGCCTGGGGCACTGAAACGTTAATTGAGGGTAACCTAGTCAGCATATACCAGAAGCAAAACTTGAATCTGAGTCTTTCTTACTTGGAAATTCCAAATGAATGTGAGTTAATGATTATATCCTCTTAAATATCAGACCTCATAGCAAATCAGAAGAATCTCTCAAGAAGGTTCTTTGACCTTGGTGTTGGAGTCAGAGGGGACTAGCAAACACTGGAGGATGCTAGGGTGGGGAGAACCCGTGCTGAGTGAACTTCTGTCCAGTATTAAAAACAGACCCCAAGAAAGCAGGAACTTTCCCAGGATAATGATTTCAGTCAAAATGATGCTTCTTCCCCATCTCCCCTCTCTGTATAATTGTGTAGGATCCCTCCCCCCACCCCAAGCCTAGAAGGCACACCCTGCTCACCTCTGCCTTTTGATACTCTTAGATCCCATTAAAGCACAGCTGAAGTTCCACCTTGTACACATATATGCATGCACGTGCACACACACAATCACACACACATGCAGGAGAGACAATGTGACATAATATTTAGTGATCTGCTCCCTGAGGCAAGAATTCCCTTCAAGTCTTCACTGATACATATTGACTGTATAATCCTGGGCCCATCTCTTCATATCTCAGTTTTATAGACAGCTGTACACTTTTAAGTTGCAGAAAAAGTGCTAGTTTAGATTGGTAGAAATTCCTTACAGAATTCTTTACATGGATAAAGTCACAGGTCCTTTAAAATTATCTACTGCATGAATATATCCACATCCATATCTACCTATCTGCCCTGTCTGTTTATATATATGCCTATTTTCTTATTATCAACCTACCTATCTATAATCTGCCTATGTATTTTACTACCATCTATTTATCTATTATCAACTTACTTATGATTTATTTATCTGTCTATTTACTTATCAACCTACTTATCTATGATTTGTCTATTTATCACCTACCTATCATATGCTTGTTAATCTATCATCTACCTACATCTGTCTATCAATCAATCAATTTATCATCTATTAATCTATAAACTTTCCATTTATCATCTGGCTAATTATCTATCATCTATCTATATGTTGTTTCCTCTAATAAAGTATAAGCAACCTGGGAGTATTTTTTGTCTTTATATCACTAGGCTTAGCACAGTGCTTAGTACATAGTAGGTACTTAATAAGTTGCTGATTGATTGCTTTCAGTCCCATCTCCATGTGCCTGTCCCAAAAGGCAAGCACTCCAAGATTCTGCCTTATTCATATTCTAATCACAAATCTTACTGCCTGCCACTTGGTAACCCAAACTGGGCCTAGTTCACTCACTAGAGTGCTCTGAAGAATGCACATCTATATCTCTCTTTGTGAAGTTCTAGAATCGGATCAGCCTGAATGCCCATTAGCTAATAAAAATGTCCAGCCAGATTCAGGAGATGGATGGCATAGAAGGATCAGGGAAGAAGCTTTGGAGTTTGTCTTAATGTTCCATGTTCCCTCCCAAGATTTGTTCTAGGGACAATAGTCAGGAAGAGACAATGGGCAGAAATCTGGAGACTTACACCTGGCAGTTCTGAGGAGGACCCTTGATGGGTGAAGGAAAAGGTACCCACAGAGAAATGAGAAGGTAAATGTTCTTTGGCTAGGGAAAAGCTAGGGCAATACTTGTTAGTGGAAGAACCCTAGTGAGTAAGTTAAGGGGTTCAAGGATCCTCAGGCCCGATAAGATCCTTCATCTTCCAGGAATATCACCCATTCTCCTCACCCCAATGAAAGTCATCAATCCCTTTTTGATTTTTCACAGGGCACTTTGTATCTCTTTACCCCTGTAATATTCTACCTTATGTCATAATTCCCTTTATAACACTATCTTATGTCATAATTATTGTTTATAAATTATAATCTTCTAAATAGATTTTAGACTCCTTGAGGGTAGGAATCATGTCATGTATCATTTTTATATCTCATCCCTCCCTCTGGGGTTCATTATATCTTTGTAAGAACTTAATGTAAATGTTGAACTGAATCCAAAAGGCAATGCTTCAGGGATAGAAGGAGAACTTTCCAACTCAAGGAACACAGAGTCATAACTAGAGCTGATTTTTCATTGTTCTCTATAAAGAAACCCACCAAACATATCTTTACCTCCCTCTCCCTGGTTATACCCTTCTTGACGGGTCTCAAGAAACTTTCTGTTCACACCCATAAAACTGAAAGGGCAAGGGTATTTGTAGTACAGAAACCCTAGGTCCCAACTCAGGGGACAAAAAATTATTTGAAAAAGGAGCATGAGACAGTTCTGAGGAGATCCCCAAAGGAAGTGTGAGTCTAGGCTCCAGGAGGCTGCTGGGAGGCCTGCATTATCTTTCTGGTCAGTAAAAATTACTTGGGAGGGATTTTCTTGCTTGATTCCCAAAGCCTTGATGCCTAACACTGAAGGAGCACCATGGAAATGCAGCTCTGGGAAGCCTTTTTTTTTTCTGTTCCTTCTCCAGCCAGGGTGCAGAATTCCCTGCTGCGATTTGCCTTGCTATTGAATTTCCCCTCCTGTCTTATCTTGGCAATACCTTTCACAGGAAGTGTCCTCCTTTTACTCTGCTAGGGAATGGAGGGGTCACACTTAGCCAGTGTCACAAAGACCGTCCAGTCTTTTCCTCTGGAAAACCTTTCAGCTTGTTTCTACTCCAGTTGAGGGTAGATAGCCGGCGCCTAACCAGACCATCTGGCAGGGCTCTAAGCTTCCCCAGCAGTCTGGTGCAACATTCACACGTTGGTGCTCGGGGCAGCTTCATTCTTCCGTTCTCAGTCTTCTTTCTGTTCCAGGAGTCTCAGCTGCTATAACCGGAATTTTGGGTGCTGGATCTGCGGAGCCATACATCGGGCAAATTGGGCTGGCTATTGGGCAGCACGACGGCGCCAGCGTCACTGCCTCCCACACCACCGCGGCCCTTCCAGGACGAGCAGGTCTGGTGGGAAGCAGGTGATGATGGGTCATAGACGGTTTCCCGCAGGGCCAGCCAGAGAGTCTCACGTTTCCCATTCAGTTGGCCCCTTTCTGGAGCTGGGGATCTAGGCGCATCTTGACCCTCTGGGGAGGAGACTGCCGAATCAGGAACTGGAGCACTGGGCTCGGAAGCGCTGAGGCAGGTCTCATCGGAGACACTAAGCCCCTCCAGAGAGCTGGCTGAGGAACAGAAGCAGCGAGGGGTCTCCTCTGCCTCAGCCTTGGAGGAATGAGGAGGAGTGACAGGCTGGGCTGTGGATTGCGGAGTCCCAGGTTCCAAGCTCTGGGAATCCTTTCCCGCCCAGACTTTGGGGGCGGGGCTACTCTCCTTATAAGGAGAGGAGGTCTGTAGAGCGGGGACCTCGTCAAAGACCACTTGATGGTCCAAAAGGGGCCCCTGGGGTTCCGGCCTCCTCAGAGTTTCCTGGTGGATCGGTGGCGGAGGGGCCCGGGGATAGCAGTGACTTTCTTGGAGCTGCAGATCTTCAGACAGCATGGAAGGACGATGGGACAACTTGCTGGTGGCCGTACTGGTGTCAAAGCTGTTGCTTCGGCGGCGGGCCAGGGGCTGGAGCTCGTACTGCTCTATGAATGCGGCTGAAGAGACCCCAGCAGGCCCTGGGCGGTGGCGGGCCGTCTTCTCCTTACCAGGCTCATGGACTCCATAGTCCCGGGGCAGGCGGCCACAGGGCCAGAGGATCTGGCCACAGTTCTTCTCAGGTCCAAAAAAGCAGCAGAGGGACTGGAAGAAGAAGCTGGCAAAGCCACAGCTGATGCATTTGACCATCATGAGGAAGATGCCCAGCTTGCGGTAGAGGAGGACTGTGGCAGGTAACATGAGCACTCCTGCAGAGAAGAGGGCAGAGGCTCCCACGGCGGTCGCACAGCTCATCTGGCGGAGGGAGAACGCCACGCGGCTGAGCCGGTCGGGGTGGGGACAGAGGTGGTAGGAGATGCAGTAGTTCACGGTGAAGTCCACAGAAAGGCCCACGGCAGCGGAAAGGAAGAGGGACTCGGCCGCGTTGAGCTGCCACTCCAGGAGCACTAGCAGTCCCAGAGTAAGCATCACCGTGCCCGCAATGGCTGTCACCGAAAATAGACTGAGCAGCACATTCCAGGTGCCCAGCAGGAGTATGGCAAAAGACAGGGCGACGGCCAGCCCCAGGACCATCACAGGCTCGGTGCTCAGGCTGTGCTGCAGGCTGTAGAGGTCCAGGCGGCTGGTGAACCAGCCATTGCGCAGGCCCCCGGGGGCTGTGCTCAGCTCTCCCTCGAGCCAGCGGCTCACTTCCAGGTAGAAGCGGTGGGTTTGGCTGTAATCTGCACTGTAGTGGAAAGTGGTCTGAAACTGCAGGACCAGCGCCACCAGATTGCCCTCAGCATCAAACCGCGGGCCCAGGTCCCTGAGCCCATCAGGACTCTGTTCCAGGGCCATCATCTTGAGACAGTGCAGGAAGAGCTGGGGACCAAAGGGGAAATGGAAATGGCCACAGCAGAGTCCAGGGCCATGGTGGGCACACCGGTGACCAGCCATCCACCGCTGCAGCTCCTCCACAAAACAGAGAGTGGGCTCCTCCTCCTGCTCCACATAGTAGAAGCTCTGATTGCGAGCCCGGTGGCAAAGCGTCAGCAGCCAGCGCTGGGCCTGAGGGCCACGGGCCGAGAAAGTTGGGTCACTCACCAGAGTGCCATTGCTGCGGGGATCCAAAGGATCACCTGTGTCTACAGGGAGGATGCCCCACACCATGGCCACCGGCATGTGCCCCCCCTCTCCCTGAGGCAGGCGTTCAAACATGAATTGTTGACGGTATTCGGCATCAAAGCGCTCAAAAGGATGGCTAGGTCGGAAAACCTGTCCCCTGGGCATCGTCAGAGTCGGGAGCCGCAGGCGTGGACTGAAGCCAGCAATATAGGCCCCTCCTGCTGCCAGGGCGGCAAACCAGCAGATCCAGATGTAACGAAACTTAATAACACTGCAAGGCAGCAGCCGCTGGAAGAGCAGATGGGAGGTGCCCGTTAGGGCCCGCTGCAGGGCACGAAGCTGTCGCTGCAGGGCCAAAGCTAGCCGCTGGTGCCCACTGCCGCCCCAGTAGCCCCAGGGCCGATCGGCACAGGTAGGAGCCAGGTAACGCTCATACAGCACCATGGAGGAGGGCAGCCACGTGAGCATGAGGGCCAGGTTGACCAGCACAGCAGTTCCCATATAGATGGCAAAGCATCGGATGGCTGTTAAATGACTCAGGTAGCTGGCATAGAAGGCTGTGCCTGTAGTGAGCCCAGAGACTAAGAGCAAGTAGCCAAAATGATGCATGGTATGGCTGACCCGTTGGGGGAGCCCAGAGGAGGGCAGCTGGCCCTTGCTGAGGCTCCACAGGTCAGAGAAGACCAGAGTGTGGTTGGCACAGATGCTGCTGAGCAAGACAATAGCAGTCAGATTGACGAAGGGAAAATAGGCCAAGCGGAAAGCCACTCGGTAGAGGAAGAAGGCGACTAGCAGGGATCCCACCACCACCAGCAACACCATAAGGGTGATAAAGAGGGAACGGAGGTACAGGGAGATGCTGAGAAAGATGGCTCCCAGCGCCAGCACGGGGTACACCGTGTCCCGGGCGAGGTAGTGCCGAAAGAGCTGCTGCTTGAGGCCCAAGTCCATTCCTGTGATGGAGGTGTAGTTGTCAAAGAGCTCCCAGGAGGAGGCCAGATTGTCCAGGTATATGCCCATCATGGAGGCCCCCTTCTTGGTAGGCAAGAAGAGAAGACTGTACTTGAGGGACGGCACCTGATAGTCAGCAGTCTGGGGACTCAGGAAATCCCGGTCGACAAGGAAGTGCAGGAGCTGGTAGATGGCACTGACTCGGGCACACTTTTCAGGCACATGGGTACAGAGCGGGTGCTTCTCCCTTTGGGTGCCCAGGCAGGTGGGCACAAGGGCCCCACGGTGGTAATAAGGGGCACAGGCCCGCAGAAGAGCCAGCGTGCGGACAATGTCCCCCTGGGTGATGTCCAGGCATGAGGAGCGGTTATAGAGCACAGCAATGTAGTTACCTAGGGACCAGCTGGGGCAACACTCATTGGCTGAGGTGCGCTGACACAGATCCCTGAAGTGGGTGTGAGAACGGATCTGCAGAGGGACAGCAATGGAAGGTCTCAGGAAGCTCAAATGGGGCAGCCCAAGAATTAGACTCATCCCCATGCCTTCCAGAAGGATACAGAGGAGCAGGAGGGGGAGATGGAGACCAATGTCCTCAGCCTCCCCCCCCCATTGTTAATTCACCAAGTGACCACCTGGCTTCTAGCTTAGAGTAGAAGTCTGTCCCTTTGAGGAGTGGAGGTTATCAAAGACACTCTGGAGAACCCAATGAACAGCAATAGGTCACTCCTTGGCTATTTAATTGGGGAGAATGGAGAGGAGAGTGGAGGGAAGCAGGCAGATGCAGTCAAGAATAGGAGGAATAGAGGATGAAGGCAAGGAGGATGCCAGGGGCAAGGCCATTGCTTTGTTCTTTATAGGGATTTCACACAGAATAGGGTCAGCCAGCTTTTGGGAACTTTTTCTTTCCCAAATGGGTCCTATGTTATCCTATCTGTCTAATGCTCTCCTCTCTTCCTCACTTTCCATGCCCTAATGTCCCCACAAACCCAGGTGGCTCACCTTCTCCTGCTCAATGCGACACATGGACTGAATGGCCTGTAGATTCCACAGGCTGCCGGCTGTGGTGGACATGAACACCAACTGGGAGTAACTCTTCTCTGCAATACAAACTCCAAGAACTTTAACCCTCCAGTCTTATGGACCCCTAAGAACCCCATTCAGGACCCTAAAATCCCCATGGGAAGTGGAAGAAACTGAATCATCTCTGTGTGATAAGTGGGGAAACTGAGGCACAACAAGGGAAGAGAGTAGTCCAGGATTGCAGAATGAGGCAGGAAGGGGTACAAATCAGTTCTGATTCTTAGTGTTCTTTTATTGCCCTAGTCTCAGGTAGGATAGACAGACACTTGAAGTTTTCACCAAAGAGAAACTGAGATTGACCCTATTGCCTCTTAAATGGGAATCTAAGTTGTTACTGGGGGTGGTATAGTTTCTGGTGACCCAGGGATAGGTAATTCCTTACTTGTCCTTTAGATGAGATTCTTGGAAGGCCATCCCTCTTTGGCAAACCTAATTGCTTGTTCACCTACTTCCCAACCCTTTAATTGGGTGCTATGTCTATGGTGAATAGTCCCCTTCAGGGAACTGGTCCAAGGGAACAGAAAGTAGCCAAAGCTGCTTTGCTAAAGTCAAGCAATTCAATAGTTTTTGCAATCTCAGGCAGCTCTGACCCCAGATTTTAAAACATACACTTGAGGCGTCTTTTCCTCAGAAGGCAGATAATTTTCATTTTTGCTGCTGAAGCCCCACTAGATCCTGTCCCACTTTTTAAAAAAATTTTTTATTTTATTTGCATAACATATGTGTGGGTAATTCTTCAACATTAACCCTTACAAAGCTTTCTGTTACAAATTTTCCCCCCAACTCCCCACCCCTCCCCTAGATGGCAGGATATCCACTACACCTGTCCCACTTTTTTAAACTGTGCTTCTGCTCCCTTGCTTCTCAGGCTTTCTGCTTGGGCCCCTTGATCTTGGCTTCTCCAAAAACAAAAAAATGTCTTTGATCCCTGCTGACTAATTTCCCTGGACACCATTGCCCCTTGCTTTGCAACCTGCCTGTTCTCACCTTAGCTGATCCTCATGAACTTGACCTGTGGTTTACCTCATAGTATCTGCCAACCCTTCTCTTGTTTCTTCCTTTTGGTCGAATCCCTCAAGGTTAGCCCTCATCTGCCCCATACTGCTATTGGCAAAGTCCTGGGGGTTGGGGTGGGCGGTGGGGGAGTTCTGCTGCAGTGAGAAGGGACCTGAGCCAGAGTGTTGGTTAGACTGCAGTAGCGGATGGGGGAGGAGGAAGGAAGCAGGTAGCATATGGCAGGTCTGTGTTCTGTCTAGAAGGGCAGAAAATAACAAGGGAGTGCATCCTTGTGCCTCTGGTAATAGGATGGGGGAAAGCACTGGATCGGAAGGCTTACAGATAATGAGTGTTTTATTATTTGGGGAGCCAGTGGAGGGAGAGGAGGAAGGGGCTGGACTGTTAAACTAAGGGGGCCAAGATGCCACTCACCTGGGGGGCCACAGAAGAAACCATCCTGCTGTCTGTCCTCCCAGGATTCCACCATCCTACGAGGCCGGGCCAGCCATTCCTGAGCACTGTCCCAGTCCATGGGGCTCATTGAGCTGTCAGAACTGAGGTAGAGGAAGTGCCCATCCTAGAGTAAGCCTCCGGCAAGGCCAGGAAACGTACTAGTAAGGGCTTAACTTGACAGTTAGCTCAAGAAGAGAGGTCAGCTGGGCTATGGGATCACAGTCCTCTCAGTGGACAAAAAGGTCACGTGCTGCTTCTGCCTTTTAAGAAGTTACCTGTGTGTGTGTGTGTGTGTGTGTGTGTGTGTGTGTGTGTGTGTGACCACAGGAGGCATGCCATCTTACAGGTCACAGCTATCCCACCCTCCCCATGCCATAGCCCGTACCTATTCAGGTCAGGGTCAGGGGTTAATGAGAACACCTTCTTGTGGCCAGTGAGTTCCTGCACGATTCTCCAGACTGCCAGTTTTCGCCCAATCTCTGTGTCCCGAGGCTCAAAACCCTGCAGTAAGGTTCAGGGACGGGCAGGATCGTTAGGATGTGGGGATGAATCCTCCAACCAGCAATCCCCTCTTCCTGTGGTTCTACAAGCCACCAGCCTGTCTCCCATTCCCCATTCCCATTAATGCAGAGACCAAAAGGGAGGAAGCCCATCTGGATTGCCTGATTACTGAGTAGCACTCTCTTTGTCCCGAGTGTTTCCTTTTCTCTTTAAGTTGTCCATTCCCTCTTATGCTTCCTTCAGAAACATCTTACCCAGACACCATTTCCCCCCAGCTGACTCCCCCCATCTCACTGTCTAGTGGAGAAGAGAGAAGCAGTGAGGTCTGGTCCTGCTGCCTTTCCCTCCTTGTCCCTCTGTCACTCACCAGTAAGGGCTCTGAGAAGTCGGGCATCTGTCCCCCCAGCAGCCCAGCTATGGTACAGAGCAAGACAGTGGCCAGGCATACTAGCAGCACAGCTAGGGGCCACTCAGCAATCAGCTGGGAGTAGCTGGAAGGGAAGGGAGCCAGGGCATGAATGGGGGTACCCTGGATCTCAGCAGAGAAGAGTTCCTTGGGGGAGGGGGCCGAGGGCATTTCCTGGTTATGTTGTTCTAATGCATTTCCCAAATTGTGGTCCATGAGACCCATGGTGTGACTAGGTATTCCACAAAAACATTTTAATGCTAGTGAGTGCTTCAAATGGGGGCCATTTCTCCTAACATCCTAGTATAAGGCTTCTCTTCTGTCCTGAACGGGACCCTGCTAAGCCACAGGTTACCCTCACTTTCCAGGCTCATTGGCGTCCAGGAGTTAGTGTCCATCATAAAAAAGGCACAGCCCTGGGCAGGAGATACTATGCCTTGGTCTTTCCACTGCACATATGAGCCACATATGCATCCCACCTCCACCTCAACAACAGAAAATCAGCAGAAGTGATTCTTCAGCCTTGTGGTTGATTTCCACAAATATTTATCCCTTAGGACTTGTGGATAGCTAGCCAAAACACTCATTGTAGAAGGCTGTCCTTACATGTTTTGTCAATGAATAACAAACCCTAAAGTACATTGTGGCCAGTACATTGGGAAATACTGTCATAGGGGAAAGATATGGTAATAAAAGGGATGGGGAGAATAAGGTATAACCCAGCAGGGGAAGAACATGATGAAAGATAGGAGAGGGTAAAGGAAGACATAGTTCCTACCTTCTTGGCATCTGGAAAGTCTGCTCATGCCTGTAGATAAGAAAGATAGCTAATTGGAGAGTTCTTTCTTTCACACCAAAGAGAAGCATGGCATTAACCAGTTCACTTCATTACCAGATCTCCCCCACCAGGTCCTAAATCTTTGTTCCAGCTACATTCAAGCCTATATATGTTCTGCAGTCTGGAGGCTCGTCCCCAGCATGCTCTACCCTGGAACTTCCATATGCAGGAGTTCTGAGGCTTGTGCTCTCAGTCTCTAGCCTAGTCCCACGGACAGGGAGTAGACGATTTTTTTTCCTGTTGTTTTCTACCTGCATCTCACCCTAATCTCACTTCTTACCTGACGCTTACCACATGGTGCTGCACAGGTCTGGGCTTCCAGGAGCCATCCCTCTGTGAGGGAACAGGGGAGGGGCTGAGGCTAGAGTGATGGGAGCAGAGGGCTGTTCTGTCCCCAGGCCCAGGCAAGGTGTAGGCACCTCGGTACTCCTGCTGGACCCGGGGATAAGGGAATCGAGGAGGACCTGAGGGACTGGATAAGTTCTGACCCTGTGGTTGGAGGGTACTTGAAACTGGTAATGGACCCAAAGAGATTAGGGGTGTGGTAACTGGGCAGCGGTGGAGAGGGCATCTTCTCTCCTGGTTTGGATCAGGCACTGGATCCTCAGTCTGGGAACTGTTTGGAGAGAGAAAAAAAAGAAGAATCAGAATTGGAAGGAAGAGAGTCAGTAAGGCTGTCCCAGGGCCATAAATGTGCCCCTACAACTACAACACTCCTGGGGAAGTAGGGGGTCACTGCCTAGTAGATCTGGAGTCTCTGGATAGCTAGTCCTTGTGGCAAGCAGCAGAAAGTGGACTATGTGGAGTGGGGGCAGTGAGAGGGTTTTGGTGTCTCTGTATTCAACTTAAGTCTCATGATCCACCTTTTTGCCATCTAGTCAAAGGGTTTGTTTTATTGTGGAATAGACAGCTTGGGTGACCTGGGTTTAGTTCTTAATTCTTTGAATGATATTGTTAAAATATACATTTAACCATGTCATGTTTGAGAATTGTTAGTGACAACATATTTGCCTGTGGGACAAATATATGCAAAAATAAATGCTATCCTAAAGATAGCATTTAAAGCTCATCACAATTTGGTTCTTGCTTGGTTTTCCAGTCTTATTTTATTTATTTATTTGTTCATTTGTTTGTTTGTTTATTTATTTATCTACTTTCCCTTCCAGTTAAACTGATCTACAAGCTGCTTCCTGTACAGGACATTCCATTTTCCACCTCCTACTTCTGCAAAAGCCACCTCCCTTGTCTAGAACTCTTTCCCTTCTTCCCTCAGATTCTTTGAATTGCTAGTTTCCTTTAAAGTATAGTTTAGGAGCCATATCTAACAAGAATCATAAGAACTCCCTCCTTCCCTCAAGGTTACTAGTTATCTCTAACTTTTGTTATTCTGTGTGTACATATTGTGGCTCCTTAGTAGATTATAATCAGTTCCTTGAGAGTGGTGATAGTTTCATTATTGCCCTCATATTCCATCTACCACCTAGTCCTGCACACAGTGCAATTTGTTGAACTGAATTAAATTAATTTAATTGAGTGCAGAATCTGCATGATGAGCTGAAAGCTAACCTCAGAATCAAAAGACTTGGGCTCCCCTTCCATCTCCGACATATACAAACTATGTGATCCTGGGCTAATCACTTAATCCTCATCAAGAGTTTCTTATACAAATGTAATCACAGATCTGGTCCAATACATTCATTAAATTGAGTGGTTTCAGGGAGGTTCAGTAGAAGTAGCATCAGCAAGTGTCATTTTTCAGTGCCATGAGCAGAACTGTGCTAGAAATTGCTTGGAGACAGTCCCTGCTCACCAAGTGTGAGCAGAACTTATCAACATCTAGAGACAATTGGACTGTTGAAAAGAAATAATAAGAGACTATATAATAAGGGCCAGCTAGGTGGCGCAGTGGATAGAGCACCAGCCCTGAAGT
>JAJPUD010014499.1:0-30722 GCA_023553655.1 Myrmecobius fasciatus | reverse complement strand
TTCATATAGTTGCTTTGGCAGATAGACTCACAAATGTTTTATATTATTGTCAGTTATTTTAAATGGAATTTCTCTTTGTAACTCTTGCTGCTGAACTTTGTTGGTAATATATAAAAATGCTGCTGATTTATGTGGATTTATTTTGTATCCTGCAACTTTGTTAAAGTTGTGAATTGTTTCTAGTAGTGTTTTAGTTGATTCTCTAGTGTTCTCTAAGTACCCCATCATATCATTTGCAAAGAGTGATAATTTGGTTTCCTCATTATCTACTCTAATTCCTTTAAGCACTTTTTATTCTCATTGTCAAAGCTAGCATTTTTAATAAATATGGAATAGTAATGGTGAGAGTGGGCAACCTTGTTTCACTCTTTTCCTTATTGGTAATGCTTCTAATTTGTCCCCATTACATATGATGCTTGCTGATGGTTTTTAATAGATGCTACTGATCATTTTAAAGAAAACTTCATTTATCTCTACTTTTTAGTGTTTTTAATAGAAATGGGTGTTGTATTTTATCAAATGCCTTTTCTGAATCTATTGAGATAATCATATGATTTTTGTTATTTTGGTTATTGTTATAGTCAATTATGCTAATGGTTTTCCTAATATTGAATCATTCCTGGTATAAATGCTACTTGTTCATAATGTATTATCCTGGGGATGATTTTGTATAATTTCTTTGCTAATATTTTATTTAAAACTTTTGCATCAATATTCATTAGATAAATTGGACTATAATTTTCTTTCTCTATTTTCATCTTATCTGGTTTGGCTATCAGCACCACATTTGTGTCATAAAAGGAATTTGATATGATTCCTTTTTTCCCTATTTTTTCAATTAGTTTGTATAGTATTAGAATTAAATGTTCTTTAAATGTTTGGTAGAATTCACAAAGAAACCTTAACTTCTTTCATATTTATTTTGTGTTTTGATTTATCTAGTTCTGAGAGAGCAAGGTTGACATCCTCTATTAGTACAGTTTTTTTGTCTAATTCTTTTTTGCAGCTCTCTTAATTTCTTCTCTAGGAATCTGGTTGCTATACCAGTTGGTGCATCTATGTTTGTATTGATAGTAATGCATTATCTATGGTACCTTTAAGTAGAATGTAGTTTCTTTCTTTATCTCTTTTAATTAGATCTATTTTTGCTTTTGCTTGATCTAAGATTAGGATTACTACTCCTGCTTTTTATTTTTTTTTACTTTAGCAGGAGCATAATAAATTCTGCTTCAGCCTTTTACCTTTGCTCTAAATGTATCATTGTGGTCTAAATGAGTTTCTTGTAAACAACAAATTGTAGGGTTCTGGCTTTTAATCCATTCGTTATATGCTTCCATTTTATGGGAAAATTCATCCCATTCACATTCACAGATAGAATCACTATCTCTTAATTTCCTGCCATCTTGTTTACCTCAAGTTATATTTTTTTCTCTTCACTTTCCCCCTTTGCCTCCTCCCCAGTATTATGTCACTGATAACTTGCTCACTCAAACAGCTCTCCCCTTTGGCAATGCCACTTTTTATACCTTTTTTTTCTACTTGTCTTCTCCCTTCTATCAGCCTCTACTACCTTTCCCCCTTTACCTCCTACTACTCTATAGGGTGAAACAATCTTCTCTGTGAAATTAAATGTGTCTGATAATAGCCTCTTTGAACCAAATGTGATGAGTAAGATTTGCACAATGCTCACCCCCTTTCCATTTTCTCTCACTTGCAAAAGTCTTCTTTGCCTCCTCATGAGATGTAATTTACCCCATTTTGATTCCATTTTACTCTTCTTCCAGTAGAATCACAGTTTCTCCTCTAATTTTTTAAACATCACAATAAAATTAAATCATTCCTGCATCCTCTATGTATGGTTAGAACATAATAGAGATACAGATCTCAAAAGTTAAATATATAATTTTCTCACATAGGGATATAAACTTTTAAAATTTTAAGAGTAAAGTATATATTTTTTCCTTTTTACCTTGTTATGCTTCTCTTGAGTTCTACATTTGAAGATCAAATTTTCTATTGATCTCTGGTCATTTCATCAGAAATACATGAAATTCACCTGTTTCATTGAATGTCAATTTTTTAACTGAAAGATTATGCTAATTTTGCTGGATAATTGATTCTTGGCTGTAATCCAATTTCCTTTGCTTATCAGGATATCAGATTCCATGCTCTTAGGTCTTTTAGAGTGGAAGATGTGAGGTCCTAGGTAATCCTGATTGTGGCTTCTTGATATTTGTATTGTTTCCTTCTGGATCCTTGCAATATTTTCTCCTTGATTTGATAATTCTGAAATTTAGTTACGATATTCCTTGGAGTTTTTACTTTGGGGTCTCTTTCAGGAGTTGATCAGTGAGTTCTTTTAATGGCTATTTTACCCTCTGATTCTGGGACATCCAGGAAGTTTTCCTTGATGATTTCCTGAAAGATGACGTCTAGGCTCTTTTTTCATTATGGTTTTCAGGAAGTCCAATAATTCCTAGATTATCTCTCCAAGATTTATTTTCTAGGTTCATTGTTTTTCCAATGAGATTTTTTCATTTTGGGTTTTTTTGGGGGGCTGATTCTTGAAGTCTCATCTATTCATTCACTTCCATTTGTTCAATATTCTAATTTTTAGTGAATTATTTTCTTCAGTTAGCTATTTATGTTTTTGACCTCAGAGGCTTTCAATTTGCTTTTTGTATTGACTTTTAGGTGTCTTGCAGCAAATCTACTAAATTACCTGTTTGCAACCCAAACAGAATAACCTGAAAGCTTTGTGGTAAATTCCCTAATGTGGGGATGCAACAATGGCCTGGCTCCCTGCCCCTGGGTTCCCTGTGCCTGGGCTCCCTGTGTTGCAGTGTGGGCTTAGCATCCTCTCCCCCTGCCTGATTGAAACATATCTGTTCTGAAGTTCTTCCAAAATATCTTCTTCTGGAAATTTTTTCTACTCCAAATATTTGTGGGTGCTGACACTCAAAACAAGTTTAGAGCTTTAATAAGCTATTGGTTTGAGAGGCAAGAGAGGGTCACAGAAAGCCATATCTGCTCTCTCCCATCTTGCCTCCATCCCTCAGAGTCATAATTTTAGGACTGGAAGGGATTATAGAGGCCATTGGGTCCATCTCTTTAATTTTATAAATGAGTAAACCAATCCATGAAAAAGTAGACTTATTCAAGTTTATCCAGCTAGTGGCAGGAGGAAATGTACCCAAACTGCCTTATTCTAAATTGTCATTTTAAGGCAAGTTTGATGTCATCAGCACCAGGTGATTTGTTTTCCAGCTGGCCTCTGCCCCATCTGGGACCATATTATGAATGAGATTGCAAATGAGTAAACTTGGCAGATGACAATGTGCCCTAAATCAATAAATTCCAGCTGAAGTCCTGTAAGAAATAATGATTATAAATATCAAATATTGTGAAATACCTATGGGACAGGTGATAAGGAATTCAAAATTTTTTATACAGGCTGGATAAATTTTAGCATTATAGATTTTAGGGCTAGAAGCCTTCCGTATTTACAGATGAAGAAACTGAAGCTAGCAGGTGAAGTGACTTGCTGGATTTAGTACATCAATCCAGGTCTTTCTGATTCTAGTTCTATATCCACTGGGTTTTGTTGGATCAGAACCCCCAGCTTCCTTGTGCCTTGACTATAAAGACACACCTGTGTTTATTTAGATAGCCTGGTTTTGAAAGAGCTGTTCTCATAGAAGGAGCTCACAGAGCAAGACAAATATGGCAAGTCAATAATAAGGCATGAAAGTAGATGGAAATATGATCTCTTAATGTTCATGGGAGAGAAAAACCATTTACCTTAGGCACATGATATCCTGCCACTGTTGTATCAACTGCAGCCATCCTGGGTACATTGAAAGGAATAATATCTCCCATTCTTTGAACTTCATGAATAGCTGCATTAGTGTAGGGCATATTTTCCTTATCATCCATTGTAGGCTGCCGAGATTGGCCAATCACCCTGTCAATCTCAGCTTGTATTTTGCCTGGAAAGTAAAAGGAGAGTTTTTGAGACCCAAATATTATTTCCCATTTACAGAGTGCTTTAAAGTTTGCAAAACCTTGTACAAATATTATTCCATTTGATGCTTACAACTATGCCACAAGAATACTGTTATTATTATCCCCACTTTTAGATGATACTAAGGCAGAAGTCGAGGGACTTGCTCAGAACCTTATATCTAGGTAAATGTGAACTCAAGGCTTTTTTCCCTTTCCATTAACTTTTTTTCCTAATAATGTGGGTAAAATACAGCCATACCTAAGGTTGTATAACAGTTTGACTTGACACGTAACCAAACTTGAGAATCCCTGTATCCTGGAGACCAGAATGATTAAAGACAAATTGGTTATGTGCCTGGGAAGGTATGCAGGAATCTGACATCATGATAAGTATTCTAGAGTTGGAAACAGAAGATCTGGATTCAAATTTGATCTTTACCAGGAAGTATTTGAGGTCCATGAATAAGCACCATTTTGGGTTTCATTTTCTCCAAGTCTAAAATGATCAAGTCAGACTAGATTCCTTTACGGTCTCTTTAAATAACTTAATTTCTCTAAATCTTGTTTTTCACATCTGTAAAATGAAAGGTTGGATTTTATGGCCTCTAATATGCCTTCCAACACTTAATCTAAAGACCTTATGACCTTATATATATTGAATTTAATACTGCATCCTTCAATTAAGTATTTCCAACTTGAAATCTATGATAATTCATCATATTTAATAGAATAAAAATACATTTTAAAATATTACTTTTTATTATCAAGTATTGTTTCAGTAAAAATAGTTATGTTGCACTATAAGAAAAATAATAAAATAATATATGGTATTTATGTAACACTTAAGTTTACAAAACATGTAATGTTTATCAACTTCTTTTATTCTGGACACAACCATATGAGATAAGAACTATTATTGTCTCTATTTTACAGATGAAAAGATAGAGACTGAGAGAAGGTATGTTATTTGCTCAGGGTCACATAGTTGGGAAGTTTTTGAGGCAGTATCTGTATTTATATCTTCCTGACGCCAAATTTCATACTCTCTGTTGTCCTAGGCTGCAGCTACAATGAAAAGGGGACTTGAAAAACTTTTTGATGACAAAAGGAATCCATATATTGTGAAAAATGGTAATCATTGCCTGATTCCATTGAGATTTGAAGCAAGATAATGTATGTAACATGCTTGGCAAGTTTTCAAGCTTTCTGTAAATGCAAACTCTTCTGGTTAGAATTCTACTGGGTTTCGTAGCTTTTTGCCATCACTGTACCTTGGATCTCTGGATAAAGGGCCATATACAGCAGTGCCCACCTTAGTGTGGTAGAAGTTGTCTCTGTTCCAGCCAAGAAGAGGTCCATGGTACAGTAGACTATTTTTTTTTCATTAAAACTATTATGGATGTTATCCTTAAATTAAAAGATAAAAGATTAGTTTGTTAATTCAAAAATAATCATGGCTTTCACCAAGCATAAAGAGCTTTCAAGCTCAATGGAACCGTGGGTCAAGGTCAAGGTGTTAGATTTTGGGCTTTCCCCAAGCATACAATACCTGTTTCTAAAAAATGAAAGCGCCTAGATTTTTTGAAATAATATTTTTACAATTATAGCTACAGAAAAATTTTTAACATTTTTAAGTGTAAATTTTTATTTTTTTAATAATAGCTTTTTATTTTTCAAAATACGTGCAAGAATAGTTTTCAACATCCATCCTTGCAAAACCCTGTTTTTTCTTTATTCTTCTCTTCCTTCCCCCTCTCTTAGACAACAAATAATCCAATATAGGTCAAACATGTTAACACTTTTTAAATATAAAATTGTGTGTTCTAATTTTTTCCATCCTTCCCTTCTCGCTGAGATGTTGCACAATTTGATATAGGTTCTGTATTCATGTTAAACATTTCCACAATAACCATTTTGTGAAAGAAGAAACTGAATGAAAGAGAAAAAATGCAAAAAAAAAACATAAAGGGAAAATTGTATGCTTCTGTCTACATTATGATTTCATCAGATTTTTTTCTGAATGTGAATAGAATTTTTCATTATGAGTCTTTTTGACTTGTTTATAATCATTGTATTGCTTTGAAGAGCTAAGTCAATCATAATAGATCATCTCATATATTTGCTGATTCAATGAATACCAAAAGAGATTTAGGAAAAACAGGGGGGAGGGAAATGAGCTAAATGCACAAAAATCATAGCAGTTCTCTTCTCAGGACAAAAAATAAAAAATTGAGGGGATGCCCATCGATTATAGAATGGCTCAATAAACTGTGGTATGCATTTGTGATGGAATAATATTGTTTTCTGGGAAATAATGAGCAGGATGATCTTTGGAAAAAAAACCTAGAAAGTCTTTGATGAACAAAGTGAAATATGCTATATACAGAGTATTAGCAGTGTTCAGCGATGACTGGCTGTAAATGACTATATTTCTCAGTATTACAATTATCCACAACTACTATGACATACTTATGATGAAAAATCCTATCCTTATCCAAAGAAGGACATGATTTGTTTTGAATACAGACTGAAGCATTCTCTATTTCTCTCTTTCTTTTTAACTTATTTTTTTAATTTTCATTAGGGTGAGAGATCTATATTTTCTTTCACAATTTGAGTTTTATGGAAATGTTTCGCAGAACTTCACATATGGTTTCTTGATTGTGGATGGGGATAAGGAAGAGAAACGAGCTCAAAAATCTCAAAAAAATGTAAAACAACTTTGTTTTGAATGTAACTGATGGAGAATATTACAAAGTAAATTTGAATAAAAATGTATTTTCATTTAAGCCTCACAATAACCTTGTGAGACAGGAGTTACTATTATACTCATTTTTCTTTTGAGGGAATTGAGCCAAACTGAGAATGAGTAACTTTTCTTGGATCACAAAGCTAGTGTCTGAAATTGGATTTGAACTCAGGTTTTCCTGATTCCAAATCCAGTACTCTAACCATATTCCAAGTAGTTGATTTGACAATCTCTTTTTTCATTCTATGTTCATATCTCACCTGTTTCATGCTCTTAAGACATAGCAGTAAGTCAAAAGACCTAGTTTCATATGTCCACACTTCATAATTGTTGGACAAATCATTTAATTTCTTTTGGTTTTAATTTCTCCATCTGTGCAATGGAGATAATACTTGTGCTAGCTATCTCATGGCATTGCCTGGAGAGGGAAAAAAACCCAAACATTTTGCAAATGTTGACATACCATATGCATCTGAGTAGCAGATTTATTGTCATTTCTTTGCATTACTGCAAATTAATTAAATGTATTTTAATTAATTAAATTAAATTAGACAACAAATAATCTAATATAGGTCAAACATGTTAACACTTTTTAAATATAAAATTGTGTGTTCCAATTTTTTTCCATCTTTTCCTTTTTGTGAGATGTTGCACAATTTGATATAGGTTCTGTATTCATGTTAAACATTTCTACATTAACCATGTTGTGAAAGAAGAAACTAAATGAAAGGGGAAAAATGCAAAAAAAATATAAAGGGAAAATTAAATTAATTAAAGATAGATATTTTACCCTCTGGATTAATTTTTTTCATGAGTAAACAAATAGCATAAAAAGCTTTACAATCTGTCAGCTTATTTCTCCATAATCTTGTGAAGCAGATAGTGCTAATAATATTGTACCAATTTTTCAAATGGAGATACTTAGAGAAATGAATTTTCCTAGAAAAACTTGGATGATGAATCCAGAATCTATGATTCATATAGAAGTCCAGCATTTTTTAATATAGAGGACATGATCACAAAATTTTGAAGTTGAGAAGCAACCTATATGGTGTCAAACTCAAAAAGAAATGGAGTCATCATACCATTCATAAAGATCCCTGGAAGTTCCATATTGACTTAAGTTATTTATGCTCTGATGCATTTTTATTTACTTGGTTAAACATTTTTAAATTACATTTTAAATTTTATTCTACAGTACTTGGGAATGACATGGACAGCAATGCTGCCTATATGTTTGATTATTGCACAAATTCCCAAAGGTGATTATATTTTGGATTGTCTACCTGAGATTGATAATTAAACTTATTTTTATAGTGTCATAAAATTTACAAAGAATATCCATACAATAATTCTGGATAGGATAGGTGGGAAAGGTATGTTAATGTTATAGGTGAGAAAGATGAGGTGGGGAGAGATAGATTTATGGGGGTGAAATATCAGGACTAAGATTTTATTCCAATCAGAGTAGGTACCAATGAAAATGACACTGGACTTGGAGATAGAAAAAAGCTGGTTCAAATACAGCTTCAAATTCCTAACAGCTTTGTGACTGGACTAAGTCAACTAACATCTCTTTGCCTCAGTTTCCCCCTTTATTAAATTAGGGTATGTAACTCAATGAGCATTATGGTCCCTTCCAATCCTAAATAAAAATCATGAGCTCTCCATTAGTAAGCTCCATAATACTTGTACTCTACCTCCCAAGATTGTCACTGTGGAAAGTTATTTACATTATGATTAGAAATATCAGATTTTCAAATTTTTTTTTATTTTTTTATTTTTTATTTATTTTTTATTTATTTTTTGCTTTTTGCTGAGGCAATTGGGGTTAAGTGACTTGCCCAGGGTCACACAGCTAGGGAATGTTAAGTGTCTGAGACCATATTTGAACTCAGGTCCTCCTGACTTCAGGGCTGGTGCTCTAACCACTGAACCACCTAGCTGCCCCAGATTTTCAAAATTTTAACAACTCCCCATTCTCCAGTTCTGCACTTTTTTTGTTTGTTTTCAATGCACAATGCTCACTTCCTGTGATATCTCAATTACCTTGGACAGCTCCTTCAGGTAAGCATCAATGAAATCCTGAGGCTCCTCTTGATTCAGGTTTTCCTTGTGTTGTTTGATCACATCTTCTACAAAAGTTTCTAGCTTTTTACACTTTCTGAAAAGCTTCTGGTGAGGTCCTGGAAGGAATTTCATCATTGAAGGAAATATATTGAAGAGCTAAATAATATAAAAAGGAAAGACTGGGATGTCTGAGTGTCAGTTCCTTTTGACTACCCTACTTCTTCATCTTTGTCTTAGGTCAAGGCCATGATTTTTAATCTTTTTTAGGGTCATGAAATGTCTGCTCCTGAATTCACCCTCCCTGTAACCACTGTCTTTCATCTCATACTGTTGTTCTTTTAATACTCAAACTGCTGTCTAACAATCTAAGCACCAAGCCTTTGGCCACACAATGTTCTGGAAAAGCTTGGGTCCTCCAGGCATATTCTTTCATGTCACTGCTTATAAAGATCTTGTTTCCTTCTTTTCCCACTCTCAGGCCCTTTTATTGCTTACAGCAAGTCATACACAAACGGACTCAGCTCCTGCCAAAATCACATAGTTATCCTGGTTTCTTTTCCTATGGAACAAGTTCATGGCCAGTTGAAGTTGATTCAGTCATTCCTAGAAGTAGATGCTCTATTACCTGACACTCCCACCTGACCAAAAGCATTATGATGTCATCCACAGTCTTTAGCAGCTCCCGAAATTGTGAATCATGGTACTCAAAACGATGCCCAAAAGTTATAGAGCAGATGATATTAGAAACAGCATTGTTGATCTCAAAGTGGGGGTCAAAGGGCTGTCCTATAAACCAGAATAGAATGGCAAAAGAGTACTTTTCATTTCATCCTTGACCTTTAAAAGAATCCAGCAGAATGTTTAACCCTTTTCTTTTCAATACTTTTTTTCCCTTTCACTCCCCACCTCCTAGTACACATCTACTTTAATATTTTAATCTGTAACTAGCTACAGGTAAAATAGATGTGAGGGGAATGATGGATATATCCACTTTTTAATATTTCTGTCAAGATTTGAGATTTAGTTGGCATATTTTATTTCAACATAGTTTACCTAAGTAGCTTTGAACAAGTTACTTTAGTTGTCTTTGTCTCCATTTGTAATTAAGCAAAATAAAGAGGTTGGACTAGGTGACTCATGAGAGTCACCTTTTTATTCTCTGTTTATTTGATATATCATGTGTATAAATCCAAAAAGTTGTGCCCTTCTGAGTAATTAGCATGAGCACACATATGCATTGTTGTCCATAGATGTATGTGTATATACACCAATACCCATGACTATTTATACACTTTTGGGCCATTTGTATTCATGTGAGTAATTGGGTTTGAAATTGGAACCAGAGATACTGGAATGAAAAGAAAAGTTATGAGAATAAAAATAAGTAAAGGAGGCAAAAATAGGGTGTAAGGTACTGACCCTGGAGCCAGGGAGACCAAGCCATCCTCAGATATTTGTTGAAATCCTTGCCCCAACCGTATACCTACTTAGCCATTTGTTAATTGGGTACCTTTATTGTGATTCTAGTGCCTTCCAATTATTGATTAATTCCATTTTCTCCTGTCTTTATCATGTCTGTACATAATTGTTTGCATGTTGTCTTTCTCCTTAGATTAGATCACTGAAGATAAGGACTCTCTTATTCTTTTCATTATATCCTTAGTATTTAGCATAGTGCTCAGAAGCATGTAGAGTCTTAGGGTTCATGGAAGAAAATGATTATGATGACATTCAAGAGAATGAACCATCAAAGCTTACTTTCTTGGCTTATGGTTTCATTTTCCCCTAGAGAACAACTTTGGGTCTTTGAGAACATTCCCTGGGAACTTGGGGGGAATATTTTGTCTGTCTCTACTCTAGGAATGACCTTTCCTTCCCTGCTTTCCCCATCCACAAGTACAGATTCTCTTTAATGTTCATCGGGCTAAATGAAAAATCACAAGAAATTGAAAAACATCTCTCTCTGCCCAGTGCTCACCTTTTTCTTCCCTGATAGCCTCAATGAGATACTTGGTTTCCAACCGTATCCGATCTTCCAGAGTCTTCTTTCCCAAACCAAAGTTCCTTAGAGTCATTAAGGCAAATCTTCTTTGCTGTCTCCACAGTTGGCCATTAGACATGATTAAGCCTAAATAATAATATTAATAATAATTTATGTCTCTATTTCAAAAGATCTGTAATTTTATTGATGTGGTTATTTCCCCTACTAACAATGGAATTCAACTGAACAAGCACTTAAAAAGCCAAACAGACACCTATTATATGCTAGCCACTGTGCTGGATATACAAAATAAGAGCTAGCCAGTTCCTGTTCCCAAAGAACTTACAGGATAATTAGGAAAATAACACTTAAAGTTCTACTCTGGAGTACTTGGAAATACTTGAAGTTCTAATGACAAAACAGAGATGTTATGCCTCAGAGTTCCACGGGTCTATAAATAGACCATATATTTTGGAGTACATAGATATAAGCTTCTTATTTCCTCAATCAGAGATGATTGACTGCTGGATGACTTTCTACTTTGGACAGATGTGGACAGTGGGAGGAGCCCAAATCCTAATCTGAATGGTCAGATCCACGTGGCATGGCCCAAGCCATCTCAACATTCTGCTTTGCAAAACCTTGTATTTCAATTTTTTCTTGCTCTCTCTTTCTCCCCTCCCTAAGACATCAAGCAAACTGATATAGGTTAAACACATGCACTTCTAAACTTATATGCTGCACAAGAAAAATCAGATCAAAAAGAAAAATAAAATATTAGAAAGGAAAAAAGCAAACTAATACCAACAACAAAATGGTGAAAATACTATGCTTTGATCTACATTCAGTCTCCAAAGTTCTCTCTTTGGATGCGGATGGAACTTTGTGTCACAAGTCTATTGGAATTGCCTTGAATCACCACATTGTTGGAATGAAGCAAGTCCATGACAGTTGATGATCAAATAAAATTGTTGTTACTGTGTACAATATTCTCTTGATTCTGGTCATTTCACTCAGCATCAGTTCATGTGAGTCTTTCTAGTCTTTTCTGAAATCATCCTGCTGATCATTTCTTATAGAACAAATATGTCATTACTTTCATGTACTATAACTAATTCAGCCATTCCACAACTGCAGGGCATCCACTCAATTTTCAGTTTCACAAATCCACCAACAATGTATTAATGTTCCAGTTTTCCACATTCCCTCCAACATTCATCCAGCTCTCTTCTGGTCATCTTAGCATATCTGAGAGATTTGAAATGACAACTTCAAACAGAATTATCTTAATTTGATTTCTCTAACAAATAATGATTAAGAGAATTTTTTTTCATCTAACTAGAAATTACTTTAATTTCTTCACCTGAATATTGTCTGTTCATGTCCTTTGACCATTTATGAATTAGAGAATGGTTTATTTACTTAAAAATTTGAGTCAATTTTAAAATCTATTTTAAATATGAGGCCTTTATCAGAAATACTAACTTTAATTTTTTTCAGTTTTCTGCTTTCTTTCTAATCTTGACTTTATTGGTTTTATTTGTTCAAAACCTTTTTAATTTAATGTAATCAAAATTAGTCGTTTTGTATTTTATAATGTTCTCTAATTCTTATTTGGTTAAAAATTTCTTCCTTTTCCACAGATCTAAGAGGTAGACTATTCCTTGTTCTCCTAATTTGCTTACAGTATGATCCTTTCTGTCTAAATCATGAACCTATTTTGATTTTATCTTGGTATAGAGTGTTAGATGTTGGTCAATGTCTAGTTTCTGATATACTATTTTCCAGTTTTCCCAGCAATTTTTGTTTGATAGTGAGTTTTAATCCCAGAAGCTGGAGTCTTTGAGTTTATAAAAAACTAGATTACTATGGCCTTGTGAACCTAACCTATTTCACTGATCCACAATTTTATTTTTAGGGATTATCAAATGGTTTTGATGACTGTCATATTATATTATACTTTTAGGCCTGATATAGCTAGGCCACCTTCCTTTATTTTTTTTCTGAGTCCTCCTGCCCTTAAATTAAAGCCTCCAAACTCCTTCAACTGATCCTTTTATATGATGAATTTGAACCCCTTCTCCATTCTCCCTCACTTCTATTCCTTTTTCTCTATTCTCAGACATGAAGGAAGGACAAGTCAAGGGCCTGCTTTTTCTATCATAATTCTAACCACAAGATATATATTGGTTGAAATCCTTCAGGAATGATGAAGGGCATGAGTCAAAATATCTTTCAAAGAATTCCAGAGATGAAAAATAGTTATTATAATTCATAAAACTCACCAAATGACTTAAAGATATGAAGATGGAGAGGGATTTGGGGTCGATCAATGAACACATCACCTTGGTTGACCAGGACCTCCTTAATCAATGGCAATCCAGTTACTGTTATAAAGGTTTGACTCCCCAAATGCATGCACAAAATATTTCCGTATTTCCTAATAAACTGAAAAACAATTATTTTGAGTAGAAAACTTCCATTGCCTTTCAGGATATTTTTTGTAAGTATTGTTATTAAGTGACATTCTAGCATGTGTGAAACAATTCCAATGGAGTTCACTCAATTCCGTCTGATCCAGTTCCACTCAATTAACTTCAACTCACCCTAACAAACACTGAATCATCCAACTGTATTGCTTTGCTAGGAGCTGATAAAATAGTTACAAATACAAAACAGTGCCTTGTCTTTAGGAACTGATATTGGCAGAAAATAATCTGTGTATATTAAAGTCAATACCAAGCAGATGCAAAGAAAATTCTAAGTGATTTCAGGAGAGACTAGTACTTAGGGGGGGTATCAGGAAGGTTTTCTGCAGGAGATGGTCCATTGAAGCTGAGCTTTGAAAATGAATTCCAAAAGATTCAGGGGAAAAGGGAATATATTCCAGGTTCTGAATTCACTGCTACATTCAACACAGTATGCTGGACTTGGAATACATGACAACGAAAAATTCAGAGTTTAATAGATGGGAAAAACTGAGAGGTCAACAATTGAACCATTAGTATGTTCATTGGATTGGGTAGAATGTCAGCTCCCAGAAGGCAGAGACAATTTTATTTTTTTTCTTAATCTTCACCTAGGATAGTATCTGATACATAGCAGGTTCTTATGAAATACTTGTTAATTGATTGATTAAATCCTTCCCCCCCACTGACACCAATCAAAGCCTTTTCAAAACTCAATACATGGTCTCTGAGAGAGATAAGAAAAAAAATCAATCAATTCTGCTGCCAACATGGTCATGAGCTCTTTTGAACTTAGCAAGATTGGCCTCAGGTAACAGACACACAGATTCTGTCACCCCCTTATCTGAAGGTATAGCTTGATAGTGCCCATAAATATTTCTCTTCTGCTTCAAGGAACTTAGACACCGAAAGACCTCAATTTAATAGCATATGACAGCTATTTTCAGGAGGAAGGGATATTGAGAATTCAAGAAGTAAAAAAAAAATGAGGGGAGGGAAGGGCATAGCACCTGACATCTCGTAAGATCTGGGTGCAGGTTCTACCTTTGACCCCTACCGGGAAGCAATCAGTTAAGCTTTTCCAAGATATTATTTCTGCTCATGTAGTATCTATCTCGACGGGGTATGTTGAGGATCTAATGGGACAATGCACAGAATATTCTATATGAATGTGCAAAGTGATAGCCATCTCACCTGGGAGGCAGCATGAGATACTATATAGAGACAAGCATCAACATAGGAATCATAAAGGTTCTAGTAGGAGATCTCCATTGGGTAATACCTGGCTCTCTTCTTGGCTCTGGCTATCTAACATTTTATTAATGAGTCCAATAAAGGCAAGATGGGGTGCTTATCTATTTTGCAGTCAACACCAAATTGGGAAGGGTAGCTGGTGATGGAGTTGACCAAAATAATTTCAAATGGCTGTGGTTGAACTCAATTCATTAAGGTGGAATTCAAAGGGATAAATGTAAATAAGTGTGCCTTATTCAGACTAAAGAACAAAAACTATTTTCACAAGTTCCTTTCCTCTGAAAAAGATCTGGGTCTTAGCAACTTGGTTTTCTTTTCTTTAAATTTCAATTTCTGAATTTCATAATGATTAGTTTCCTAAATAATATCTTTTTATGCATTTAAAACCATGATTTTGAGAGCATGTCCAGTAGTTTCACCAGATTGGCTGCCAGAGAGGTCCAGGACACAAAAAAGGTGAAATAATCCTTTTATAGGAGTTGAGAAGACTGTACCTAATTCTATTCAACATTGTGATATGTCAAATAAAGAAAATCATTGTTTGTGTTTGGTGAAATCAATTGAAACATGTTGGCAGCATAATGTTAACACCCATAATTAACCAACAAGTCAAGTGAATGTCAAAGCCTGACGTGTCTTGTACAAAGTCTGAAGATAAGAATTGTGGACTATGGATTCTTAACTTTTCATAAATGTGAGTGCATATTGTTGTTCTTCTTGTTGTTGTGCCTTTGTTAGCCTGTTGAATCCTATGGGTCCCTCCTCAAAGAAAGTTTTGAAATATATAGAATAAAAGTTACAGGATTATAAAAGAAATCATATTAAAGTACAGGGATCACAATATATTTCTAACTTAAATTCAATGGCCCCAGGTAATTAACTCTGATTCTCAAATCTGAAGAGACCTCAGAGGCTGCCTGTGCAATTTCTCTCAGTCCATCTAATAATGAACATTTATAAGTGTTTACTCAATTGTGGTATTGTGGTAAACCCTGGGACACAAAAAGAGCAAAAGACAGTCTCTTAAGGAGCTCACCAATCCCTTTATAAGTAATAGTAATAATTATAGTTGACATGTATCTAATGCTTAATGAATGCCCCTCAGGGTGCACAGGACTTTGCAATTATTATCTTATTGGATGAGATTTACAGAAATTGAATAAGAAGGGATCTCAGCAAGCATGGAATCCTGATCAATCACAAAAAGAAACTCCACAAAGACATATCCAACATGTGAGGAGTTTCTCTAGGTCCCACAGGTCAGAAGGAGGCAGTGAGTCTGGCCCTCTCATCCCCAAACCAGACATTTTTTCCTTTGTAAAAGGATGTTTTCCAGGTAGGGCCAGAGCAGGGATGGACATCCAGGCTCATTTGCTGCCCACTCCAGCACATTACCCAGCTCATGCCCCAGTTCCAGTGTCCCCCTCACAGCCAGTGCATTCTCCACTCCCATCTCACTCTTTACCTTTTGTGCAGTAACTTGTGGGTTTTGGAAGTCCATCTGGAGGAAGTTGCCCAATATGGGCAGTCCAGGAGGGCCAGGAGGGTAGTTTAGATGTCGCTTCCTGCTCTGCAGATAATGTGCCAAGCTCAGGAAGATGGCAAAGAGGAGAAGGAGGTTCTGTAGGGAGACTCCTTCCCAAAGAGAAGGGATCATGTTTCTTAGAGAGAGCTGCATCTTTCCTAGCTCTGGCAGGAAGGCCAGAGAAGCCCAACGCCTCCTCCCTCTTCTCTTCTTGACACGGGGCCACTGGAAATAATGTTCCCAACTCAAGCTCTGTTTGTCACTGTGGAGCTGCTGCCAGGGCTGGTTTTATTGGCCAGCCAGGGAAAGTGAAAGTGCCAGCCTCTGCCCTATGCTCTAGCCCTCTGCCCTCTGCCAGGACATGCCTCCTGAGAAAAAATACCACACCCTCTACAGGAAGAGAATGTCAAGTTTGTCAGCTGGGAACCAGAAAGACAACTTTGTCAGAGAGATCTGGGGAGGCTCCCTACACAGATAGACACACCCAGTGAGCCCCAAGTCACAGGGCCAGAGCTTTGGGGCAAGAAGGGATCCAGACCCTCAGCTCTTGTTTAGGAAAGCAAGCTGAGATCCAGGGAGGCCAGGAAACTGACAAGGTCCCATCTCTTCTTTAGATTTCAGAATCTTCCCTGGAACCTGGCTCAGCTGATCCAGTCAGCACTCTGCTCCCTTTGGCAAGTTGCCTCCAAATAGGTTTGGAAACTCTAAACCTAGGATTCTGGGACCCTCTGTGGTAGGTGATTAGATTTAAATGGATCGGGGAACTTGATTAAGAGAAAATAATTTCAACTGTATTGGAATAATTAGAATAAAATTCAAATAAATTTGGAATAAGTTAAGATAATTAGATCTTAGATAATAATAATAATGACATTTGGGTAGAATTAGAATATACCAGAATGAAATTCCAACAGATTGAAAGAAATGGATTAAAATGCCAAAATAAGTATAATAAATTGGCATAAAATTCTAATATATGTAGAATAATGGGGAATAATTAGAATAAAATGTCAATTCAAACAATTGAAATAAAAATTCATTATTCTCCTCCTCCTCCTTGTTATATTCCTCTTTTTCTTTCTCCTCCTCCTTTTTTTGCTCTTTGTTCTGTAAGAGGACCATGACATCATGTGATATCATGCCATCTAAGTGCATTGGATTTAAGAGGTTGTTGTAAAGTTACTTCTCTCACTTTTTTCTCCTGAGTTATCTGGCTTCAGTAGCAAGATATAGATTAGGACTAGAGATTGTTCTGGATGCAATGGCATACCTTGGCCTTTTTTTAAGCTAATGCCTCTAAAAGATCTCAGTTTTAACAGAGGCAATTCTTAATCAGTGATTAAGGCTAGGTAAGAAATGAGGCAGGGAATCAACTCTTTTATCTAGTCAAAAAAAGTCAATCAAACCCTCTGGGGCTCTTGGTAGCAAAAATTACTATTTATATTCACTCTTACATAATAAATGTCTTAATGACCAAACAATGATCATGCAGGCCTTGGCCTGGGACCTACCAATGGTCAGTTAAAGGGAGTCAGAATGATTTTGATTTAAGGCAGGGTCCTAGCCTGAAAAATCCCAATATCTTGTGAAGTTTCAGCAATGAAAATTTACATTAGAAAGGGAAACCCATATGTACATATATGTAATATATATATATATATTTGTATACATACATGTTTATGATTTGATCAATTTGTTTGATGAATTTAAGTTAAAATTAAATGTAATTAAATCACATATTAAGTCTTATAGTTGAAGTCAGATGGGCAGTGATGAGGTGGCAGCCCTGGCTCACCTTCCCAAATGGAAGATCTAGGCAGAGTTCCTTGATGTCCATCCTCCACCTTTTCCAATGAGAGAGAGGGAGATACTCCAAATCAATTTGCAGAAAGACCAAGATAGACAAGGTATGACTAGAGAGTCTAGCTAACAAAAAATGGTAATTAAATCCACAGCAAAGGCAATATTAGCCACTGCTTTGCTAAGGCAGTTAAGAAGGCTGTGGCCTCTTCTGGGTTATATTAAGAGATTCTCAGGGTTCAGAGCTGGGGAGATGATTGTTGTGATGCCCACCATCCTGCTCATACCTCCTCTGGAGCATGATGCACTGTTCTAGGCACCACAGCTATAGAAAGGATCTATATAGATCTGGTGATCTATAGAGGAGGTACAGAAGAGTCATATGCTTATAGCTTTTTAACTGAAAGAAGTGTGAGTAAATGTTCCAGGTTATCCAGGTCAAACTCCTCATTTTTCAGAGGAAGAATTCAAGTCCAGAGAGGGGAATGACTAATCTTCAGCCACATTGTAGTATTAGAACAGATATCTGATCAAAATCAGAACCTCTGACTCCAAACCCATTGGTCTTTCCACTGTACTACCCTATCTCCAGATAAAAACAACCCTTGAGATTATTTTATAGAAGAAACAATTGATGAACTTGGGGATACTTAACCCATGGAAGAGTGTATGCATTTAAGGGGTGAGGGTTAGACATGGAGTTGTCTTCAGCCCTTTGAATGGTTGCCAAATAGAAGTATTAGCTTTGTCCTGCTTAGTGCCAAAGGGCAGAATTAGGAACAGTAGGGTATTTAGGCTTAATATAATGGGAGAAAAACCCCGAATTTCTGTATAGAACTGTCCAAAAAATGAAAGGGATTGTGTCTCTGAAACTCAAATATCCTATGTAATCCTGATTTGGAATACCTCCCTCTCTCTCATTGGAGAAGGTGGAGGATGGACATCAAGGAGCTCTGCCTAGATCTTCCATTTGGGAAGGTGAGCCAGGGCTGCCACCTCATCACTGCCCATCTGACTTCAGAACTTCATCTTTACCCCATCCAACAATCCTTGCCTCTCATCCCTCCTTTCAGCTCTTTTTAATGAATTTTCTTCTTCCATTACATTGTCAGTCTTTCTTTGAATCTGCATTTGTGGTATCTGGAAGATAACAGGCACTAATTAAGTATTTAATGAAGACATGCTTTTAAGAGTGATTAATTCCTTCTCAATTGAGTTCAAGTAGGGATTGGATTGCCATTCCATGGTTGTGCCCCAGTGGACATTCCTCAATCAATGAATAAATATTTGTCATTAAAAAAAAACAAAAAACATTTGTCATGCATGTATTATGGGCCAGGTACTATGCTAAATCCTAAGGATACAAAAAAGTAAAGGACTATCCAAATTCTCAAAAAGCTTACAGACTAATTAGCAAGCAAATACATATGTCTGTTTCTCTGTGTATAATATTATTGTTAATAAGGGCACTTCAGTAAGCTCACTTATAGTTTAGAGTTTATTACTTATCCATTGAAACAAGTCAAATAAATTAATGTCTTTTTTCCTCCATATCTTCAACTACAAAGTGAATGAATTGTAATCAATATCTCCAAGGTATCTTCCAGATCGATGATTATATAAATCTAGAATTTATGATCACTAAAAGTGAAAAATTTAATTGAAAAATATGTGTGGCGCTATATAATGTACAACAAAAGCTTGACTACTTATCATGTGATCTTTTAGACCTCTTTGGTTTTCAGTATCTGAAAATAAATCCCCAGAAGTCTTTGGTAGTAAATTAGGTCAAGGACCCAGAAGCGATGCACACAATGGAGAACCTACAAAGCAAAACTTTTGCCCAACAAACTGTAGTTGAGCCCTGGATCCAATTGTGGATCTCAGCTTTTAAGGCTAAGTCATTTTGTCTGAGGCAATCATTTATTAAGTAATTAAAGCTATGTAAGAGTCACTGTTCCTCCCTCAGTGGGGCAGACCCTTCCTGGGGAGGGAAAAAAGGAGGAGGGAAGTTATTTGGCCTCAGTTTTATTATTCCAGTCCCTAGAAGTCTGGTTGGGAAAGGTGAGCAGCCCATGGGCAGGAGATGAGTCTTTGTGGGACATTTCACAAAGGGACTCCCCTTCCACCTCTTACTCATGGGGCTGAATGCATATTTTTACCAATTATTGTTAAATAGATTTAAAACCTTTTCAATAGTTACAGTAAAATGTCATCCAAAGGCAACTCAGCCAAAAAAGCCCACAAAGCCTATTGTTTGCTATCTTGTATTTTACAAAAAGAAGCTACCTTTGGATTTGGCACTCATGGAAGGGAATTTTTTAAAAAGCCTGGATTTTTACAGACCAGGAGAATTCACAGAAATTTTTTTTTGGTGATTACATGCCATTCTCAACAAAGAATCAAATCCTTCCATCAGGCTGATAAAGAATTCCTCATCATATCTAAAACTGTTTGTAATAGGTGTACCGTGTAATTGCCCTTAGTGCTCTACACACAAAAAAATGCCATTCTGGTTGATGGGGTCACCATTAATTGAAAACAGGCCAATGTTTTCAAGAGTTAGCAATGCTAGAATTTCTTTTTTTTAAATTTTTTTTACTAAAGCTTTTTATTTGTAAAACATATACATGAGTAATTTTTCAACATTGACCTTTGTGAAGCTTTCTGTTACAAAAGTTTCCCTCCTTCCCCCCACCCCTCCCCTAGATGGCAGGAAGTCTAATACATGTTAATTATGTTAAAATGCTTCACAAATCGAATATATACAGTTATTTTGCTGTACAGGGAAAATAGGATCTACCAGAAAAAAAAAAAAAACTCTGAGAAAGAAACCATAATGCAAGCAAACATCAACAGAGAGTGTGAAAATACTATATTGTCATCCACACTCAGATCCCACAGGCCTCTCCCTGGGTGTATATGGCTTTCTTCAATATTGAACAACTGGAATTGGTTTGAAACATGAACCATGTCCATCAGAACTGATCATCATATAGTCTTGTTATTGCTGTGTATAATGATCTCCTGGTTCTGCTTATTTCACTTAGCATCAGTTTCTGTAGGTCTCTCCAGGCCTCTCTGAAATCATCCTGTTGGTCATTTCTTACAGAATAAGAGTATTCCATGGCATTCATATACTATAATTTGTTCAGCCATTCTCCAATTGAATGGCTTTCAATTTCCAGTTTCTATCTACTACAAAAAGGGCTGCCACAAACATTCTTGCACATGTGGGGCCCTTTCCTTCCTTTATGATGTCTTTGGGACATAGGCCCAGTAGAAACACTGCTGGATCAATAGGTATGTACTCTTTGACAACCTTCTGGGCATAGTTCGAAATTGCTCTTCAGAGTGATTGAATCTGTTCACAATTCTAAGAACAATATATCAATGTCCCAGTTTTCCCACATCACCTCCAACATTTGTCATTATCTTTTCCTGTCATTTTAGCCAATCTGACAGGTGTGTAGTGGTATCTCAGAGTTGTCTTTGCATTTCTCTGATCAATAGAGATTTGGAGCACATTTTCATATGACTAGAGATGGTTTTAATTTCATCATATAAAAATTATCTGTTCATAACTTTTGACCATTTATTGATTGGAGAATGGCTTGAATTCTTATAAATATGAGACAATTCTCTATATATTTTAGAAATGAGGCCTTTATCAGAACCCTTAAATGTAAAGATGATTTCCCAATTTATTGCTTCTCCCCTAATCTTGTCTACATTAGTTTTGTTTGTGCAAAAACTTTTTAACTTAATATAATCAAAATTACCTCTCTGGTGTTCAATTAAGAGTTCCATTTCTTCTTTGGACACAAATGCCTTCTTTCTCCACAGGTCTGAGAGGTAAACTATCCTTTGTTCCTCTAATTTGCTTATGATATCACTCTTTATATCTAAATCATGAACCCATTTAGATCTTATCTTGGTATGTTGCATTAGATGTGGGTCAAGCCCTAATTTCTTCCACACTAGTTTCCAATTTTTCCCAGCAGTTTTTGTCAAATAGAGTTCTTTTCCCAAAAGCTGGGATCTTTGGATTTGTCAAACACTAGATTGCTATAGTTATTGCCTAGTTTGTCCTGTGATCTTATCCTCTTCTCCTGACTGCTCTATTTCTTAGCCAGTACCAAATGGTTTTGATGACCACTGCTTTATAATAGAATTTTAGATCTGGCACAGCTAGGCCACCTTCATCAGCATTTTTTATTCATTAATTATCTTGAAATTCTTTACCTTTTGTTCTTCCAAATGAACTTTGCTACTTTTTTTCTATATCTGTAAAATAATTTCTTGAGAGTTTGATTGGTACAGCCTAAATAAGTAAATTAGTTTGGGTAGTGTTGTCATTTTTATTATATTCACTCGACCTACCCATGAGCACTTGATATTTTTCCAACTGATTAGGTCTGACTTTATTTGTGTGGAAAGTGTTTTGTAGTTTAGTTCATATAGTTCCTGACTTCTCTTTGGCGGAGAGATTCCCAAATATTTTATACTATCGACAGTTATTTTGAATGGAATTTCTTTTTGTATATCTTGCTGCTGAACTTGGTTGATACTATATAAAAATGCTGATGATTTATGTGGATTTATTTTGTATCTTGCAATTTTGCTAAAGTTGTGAATTGTTTCTAGTAGTTTTTTTTTTAGTTGATTCTCTAGGGTTCTCTAAGTATAACATCATATCATCAGCAAAGAATGATAATTTGTTTTCTCATTACCTAATCTATTTCCTTTCATCTCTGTTTCTTTTCTTATTGCCAAAGCCAGCATTTCTAATACAATATTGAATAGTAATGGTGACAGTGGGCAGCCTTGTTTCACTCCTGATCTTATTGGGAATGGTTCTAGTTTGTCCCCATTACATATGATGCTTGTGATGGTTTTCAATAGGTGCTACTGATCATTTTAAAGGAAAGACCATTTATTCCTATATTATCTAGTGTTTGTAATAGGAATGGGTGTTGGATTTTATCAACTGCTTTTTCTGCATCTATTGAGATAATCATATGATTTTTATTAGTTTGGTTATTAATATAGTTGATTATGCTGATAGTTTTCCTAATATTGAACCAGCCCTGCATTCCTGGTATAAATCCTACTTGGTCATAGTGTACTATCCTGGGGATGACTTTCTGTAATCTCATTGCTAATATCTTATTTAAAATTTTTGCATCAATATTCATTAGGGAAATTCATCTATAGTTTTCTTTCTCAGTTTTCACCCTACCTGGCTTAGCTATCAGCACCACATCTGTATCACAGAAGGAATTTGGTAGAAAACCATCTTTCCCTATTTTTTTCAAATAGTTTATATAGTATTGGAATTAATTGTTCTTTGAATGTTTGGTAGAATTCACATGTAACTCTGTCTGGCTCTGGAGATTTTTTCTTAGGGAGTTGATTAATAGCTTGTTCTATTTCTTTTTCTAAAATGGGGCTATTTAGAGAATTTATTTCCTCTTCTGTTAACCTGGGCAATCTGTATTTTTGTAGATATTACTCCATTTTATTTAGATATCAAATTTATTGGCATAAAATTGGACAAAGTATTTCCTAATTATTGCTTTAATTTCCCTTTCCTTGTTGGACAATGAAAAACCACTCAAGAGGTAGACACTTCACTTCATACACTACTGTCTTTTGAGTGGCACAGACAACTAACACCTGTTTTCCATTTCTGATTCTGATTTCCTATCTATGTGCATGGAAATATAGTGATTGCTTAATCAATGTTTGTACAATTGAACTCAATTCACTGAAGTAAAAATATATTCAGAGAAATATGAAATAAATTTGGACTAGAATTGTTGGTTCTACCTCTAAAACCTGGCAGAGATTGTTATCCCCAGGAATAAAAAAAATCAGTTTTTTATTTAGAAAATTGTTTTTCATTTTCCCTTCAGTAAACTGGGCTTAATTTCACTCACATTACAAGACTTCTGTGGTCATGATTAAAACCTGTGAATGAGAGAAACTGAAACAAAAGAGTTACAAGTACAATTAGTTTAATAGCCATGGCTAGCAATTTTCCAACAAAATGGTTTCATGGTGACCTCCTTTGGTACAAGGACCTCATTATGTACTCACCAAGCAATTTTAGGAATATGATGGAGAAACATTAGAAAAGATAATATAAACAATAAATGAGGAACTTTGATCACACTGATTCACATGGGTATTTACATTTTGTGATTGACTGGGCTATTACAAGGGTTTTCATCAACAGCATGGAAATCTATTTTGTTTAAAAATCTCTGATAAGAACAAGGAAACTTAAGAGGAATAGAGAACTTTAACAGATGAGCAAAACAAAGGTTGGGGCATTCTTAGCTTCATGTGAGTATAATTAATAATAGAGATGTATCATCAGTAACATAACTTTTAATAGGAATAAGAAACCCAGTTCATCAACAATGGCCTAATATTTCACAGTGTGAAAGTCAAAGAAATTATGAATGTGAAAGAAACAATCATCATTAATAATGAGCTTCTTCTCTATGCTAGGGACTGGATTGGATGTTGTAGATCTAAAGACATAAAGAAAACAATATTTGCCCACAAGGGGTTCCCAATCCACAGGGATCTCTTAGGATCATCTTAATCAACCTTAGGATTTAAACTTTCTGCAGCCTTCCCTAAAATCCATTGTTTAGTTATAAATACAAGACCGAGAGGAATAATTAACCAAATGAAGTTTGGTCCCACTGCTTGAGTCAGGGAAAGAATAGGATTGGTTCTCTCTTCAGAACATCACAGGGTTGTAGTTTCAAAATTGGAGAAGACTTTAGAGATCTTCCATCTTAGTTTAGATTTGAAAAAGGAGGCAGAGATTCAAGCGATATGACCCCAAATCACCCAGCTACTAGGTGACAGGGTTGAGATGTGATCCCAAGTCCTTAAACTTCAAATCCAGTAAGGATTCTGTGCTTTCCTTATGTTGGTGTTCATGGTTCTTCTTTTTCTAAGTGGAAATATTCAAACTCAGCAATACATATCCTACCTTGGTCTCTTTCCTCTTTTTGCCTCCTTGACTTCTCTCTCTTTCCCCAGCCAAACTCCAAAGGCAGAGCACATGAGGATGGTTCCAGATTTATCCCTGTGCCCCTTGGACAATTATCCCACAAGCCTGACTTGGCCTATATCTCTCGAGGAATGGCACAGATTTTGTAGGGGACAGGAGAGACGGCCATACTTATTTGGAAATCCAGGGTCAGCTGGGTGTTTGGAGGAGCCTGGAATGTGAACTTCTGGAGCAGACTCGTGAAGAAAAGAAAAAGCTCAGTCCGAGCTAGCTGTTCTCCTAGGCAGACTCTCTTTCCTGAAAGGCAAGAAGATCATAAAGGAATAAATTCACTAATACTTGGAACAGCCAGGGAGTTGGGGATCTCAAGAACCTGGGTGTAAAGCCTAGAATTGAGATTGGTCCTAAGGCCAGTAAGTAGCCCACAATCACAATATTAATTTTCATCAGAGGTGAAATTTGAACTCAAGCCTACCTTGCTGCATTTCAGGCACCATGTCTATCATGCCATCTTGCCGCTAACCTCAAAAATTTAGTACAGGTGACAGACATACTGTATCCATAGACTGAGGCCTGGATTCAGATCCTACTTGGGATGTTTCTCAAGCAGATGTCATTAGACATGTCACTTAACCTGAGTGGGTCCAAGTTTGCTCATCTTTGAAATGAGGGATTTGGATGTAGCCCCCAAGGGCCCTTCCAGTTCTGTGTCTAAGAGCTAGCTTCTGTACAGCCTTAGGAAAAATAATTTCTGCTCTTAATTTAAGCCAGATGGTTTCAGGTGAGACTATTGGACTTGAAGTCAGGAAGCCCTCAGTTCAAATCCTACTCCCAATACTAAGAAGTTTTGTGAGCCTGTGCAAGTGAACCAACTGCTCTCAGTCTCAGTTTCCTCATGTGTAAAATGGGGATAATAACAGCACCCACTTTATAGGATAAAGAGGTAAAGGACTTTGCCAACTTTAAAGGCTATATTAATGCTAGGTACTAATGTGAGTGCTCCTCTTCTTCCTCCCACTCATCCTCCTCCTCTTTGTTTGCTCTCACTACCTTTTCTTCCTCTTCCTTCTTCTGTTCCTTCTCTTACTAGTATTGTTATTTTGCCAAAAGCAGACAATCACTAACTATTATTTGCATATGTAGTCACATGATTGAGAGTTTCAGGAAGTAGAATCTGCAAAGTTTCTTCATGTTAAAACATTGCTGTTGCCAGATCTAGGGCTCTCTCCCTACTAAGTGTGACTCACCAATTGAGAAAGGCAGAAAAGATTCTCTTTTCTTAAATTGACCGTTCTCCAGAAAATGTTCTGGGTTGAAGGTTTCTGGGGTTGCCCATTCCTTGGGATCCCTGTTCAAAGCAGTCAAGTTGGTTGTCATCATGGTCCCCTGGAAACAAGAGAAAAGAACTGAGTGCAAGGTACTTTAAGAAGGAAAGGACCTGATCCACCCTCTCATTTTATAGAAAAGGAAATTGAGAGTCAGTCAGAAGGAGCTTAGAACATTCTGAAACCATGTGGCTTTTTAGTGCCAAGCCTGTTGTAGAACTCGACTTAGGACAGGGACTCCCAACCTGTTTGGGACCCTTTGGAAGGCTGCAAAGGCTATGGCCCTTTTTTCAGAATCAATTTTAATAAATAATCATATAAAACAGATAGGATCACTAAAGAAATTGATTATCTTGAAATACAATCTTCACAATCTAAACAAAAAAAATTAAAGCTCATGGACCCCAAGTTAAGAACCAACCTTACAAAATCATAACTTTAGGACTGCAAAAGATTATAGAGTCCATTGGAACTATCCCTTTCCTTTTACAGATGAGTAAATCAATACATGGAAAGATAGACCAATTACAATTCATCCAGCTAGTGGCAGAAGGAAATGAACCCAAACCACCTTATTCTAAATTGCCTTTTGGGGGCAAGTTTGATGCCATCAGCATCAGGTGATTTGTTCTCCTGCTGGCCTCTGCCCCATCTGGGACAATATTATGGATAAGGTTGAAAATGAATAAACTTCCCAGATAGCAATGTGCCTTAAATCTGTAAATTCCTTCAGAAATCCTGTCAGAAATGATGGTTAGAAATATCAGATACCATGAAAGACCTCTGGGACTGGTGATAAGAGATACTATTCCAAATTTTTGATGCAGACTAGATAAAATGTAGCAGTGTAGATTTTAGGGTTAGATGCCTTCTCATATTTACAGATGAGGAAATGGAGACTGGCAAGTGAAGTGATTTGTTCAGGGTTACACAGCAAGTATTTAGGACTGAATTTCAATCCAGATCTTCCTGACTCCGGTTCTATATCCACTGGGTTTTGTTGGGCCAGAACCTCGAGTTTCCTTGTTTCTTGACTGTAAAGACACAACTGAGTATATTTAGTTAACCTCATTGAGAAATAGCTGTTCTCTTGGGAGGAGCTCACAGAACAAGGGTCAATAATAGGGCATGGATGAAGGTGGAGACATAATCTTTTCAAGTTCATGGGGGAAAAGCCATTTATTTACCTTGGGCACATGGTATCCTGCCACTGTGGTATCAACTGCAGCCATCCTGGGTACATTGAAAGGAATGATATCTCCCATTCTTTGAACTTCATGAACAGCTGCATTAGTGTAGGGCATGTTCTCCTTATCATCCATGGTGGGCTGCCGAGATTGGCCAATCACCTTGTCAATCTCAGCTTGTATTTTGCCTGGAAAGTAGAATGAGAGTTTTTGAGACCCAAATATTATTTCCCATTTAGAGAGTGCTTTAAAGTTTGCAAAACCTTGTACAAATATTATTCCATTTGATGCTTACATCTATGCCAGAAGGATATTGCTATTATTATCCCCATATTTAGATGAACCTCAGGCAGAAGTCAAGGTATTTGCTCAGAGTTTCATATCTAGATAGACATGAACTCAAGGCTTTTTTCCCCTTCCCATCAATTTTTTTCTAATAATGTAGGAAAAACACAATCATACCTATGGTTGTATAAAAATTTGATTTGACACTTCAGCAAACTTGCCAATCCCCATAGCCTGGAGATCAGACTGATTAAAGACAAATAATGTTTTCATGGTTGGGAAGGTATCTAGGAATGGGACACCATGGAAAGCATTCTGGAGTTGACAATAGAAGCCCTGGATTCAAATTTCAGCTTTACCAATCACTATTTGAGTCTCCATGAATAAGAACCTCTTGGTAGCTTATTTTCTCTATCTCTAAAATGATCAGGTCAGACTAGACTTCCTCCAAGATCTTTAAATCATTTGATTTCTCTCAGCCTTGTTTTTCACATATGTTAAATGAGGGGTTGGACTTTATGGCCTCTAAGATGTCTTCCATCACTAAATCTAAAGATCTTACAACCTTCTGCAGATTGAAGAACTAATGTGTCCTTCAGTTAAGCATTTCCAATTTGAAATCTATGATCTATCATGTAATTAAATAAAAATACATTTTAAAATGTTACTCATTATGTTTCATTTTAAAAAAAAGTAGTTATGGTGCACCACAATAAAATAATATCAGGTATTCATGTAACACTTTAAAGTTTAAAAAGCAGTTATCGGTTAAGAACTTCTTTTATCTTGGGAACAACCATATGAGCTAAGAACTTTTATTGTTCCTATTTTACAGATGAAGACACAGAGGCTGAGAGAATTTATGTGATTTGCTCAGGGTCACATGGTTGGTAAGTGTTTGATACAGGATTTGAATTTATACCTGCCTGATTCCAAATTTTATACTCTCTATTGTCCTAGGTAGCAGTTACTATCATATGGGGATTTGAAAAAACGTTTTTATATCAAAAGGGGTCCATATAACTTGAAAAATAGCAATCATTGTTTGGTTCCAATGAAAATTGAAGAAAGATGATGCATGTAACATCCTTGGCAAGTTTTCAAGATCTCTGTAAATTCAAATTCTTTTAGTTAAATTGTACAGGGGTACATAGCTTTTTGCCATCACTGTACCTTGAATCTCTGGATAAAGGGCCATGTACAGCAGTGCCCATCTTAGAGTGGTCGAAGTTGTCTCTGTTCCAGCAAAGAAGAGGTCCATGGTACAGTAGACTAAATTTCTTTCATTAAAACTAGAATGGATGTTATCCTTAAATTAAAAAGGGAAGGATTAGTTGGTTAATTTAAAAAAATAATTATTGTTTTCTGGGAAATGATAAGCAGGATGTCCTAAGGAAAACAAAACCTAGGAAGTTTTTGATGAACAAAGTGAAATATACTATATACAGAGTAATAGCAATGTTCTGGGATGACTAGTTGCAAATGACTTTATATTTGTCAGGAGTACAATCATCCTCAAGTACTCTGATGGGCTTATAATGAAAAATCTTATCCATACCCAAAGAAGAAAATTATTTGATTTGAATACAGGTAGAAGCATTCTCTCTCTCTCTTTCTTTTTAATTTAATTTTGGGAGGGTTTTTATTATCATTAAAATGAGAGATCTAGGTTTTCTTTCACAATTTGGTTTTTATGGAAATGTTTTGCATAACTTCATATGCAGTTTCTTAATTGTGGATGGGAATGAAGGGGAGAAATTGGAACTCAAAACTCTTAAAAATAAATGTAAAACAAATTTGGTCAAAAATATTCATTAAATAAGTAAATTTAAAGAAAAAAATGTAGTTTCATTTCAGCCTCATAAAACCCTGTGAGATTGAAGGTATTATTATAATCATTTTACTTTTGTGGAAACTGAAGCAAATTGAGATTGATTAACTTTTACTGGATCACAAGGCTAGTGTCTGAGATTAGATTTGAACTCATGTTTTCCTGATTTCAAGTCCAGTTCTCTAACCGTGTTCAAAGTAGTTGCCTAGGCAATCTCTTTTTTGATTTTAGGTTCATATCTTATATATTTCATACTCTTAAATTAGAGCAGTAAGTCAAAAGAAATGGTTTCGTAGCTCCATACTTCATAATTGATGGACAAATTCCTTAATCTCTTTTGTTTTCAGTTTCTCCATCTGTGCAATGGAGATAATACTTGTGCTAGCTATCTAATGGCATTGCCTGAAGAGGGAAAAAACCAAAACATTTTGCAAATGTTGACATACCATATGCAGATTTATTGTCATTTCTTTACATTATTATTTTATTTTAAAATAGATATTTTAGGAGTGGGCGGAGCCAAGATGGCGGAGTGAAAAGGTGACTTTCTGCCTCTCCTCCGATCTTCTCTCAAATCAACAATAAAATAAGCCTCTGAACTGATCTTCAAGTCAACGAACTCAGAAATATTTGGACACTGCTCTCTGGATAACTTCATATCAGGTTAGTCGGACTCGGACAGAGAGATAAATAGACGACAACTGTGCAGGCCGGAAGTGAGGGTGGGACTCAGCTCGGCTCATCTTGGAAGAAATTCCAAACTCCAAACTCCAAATTCCAAACACCTGGAGTTTATCTGAGGCACTCGGGACACTCTGCCCTGATTGGGGACAGGTGTTCTGGCAGACTTGCCTTGTTTAAGGAGTAATTCGGACTTAGTCCTAGCCCCCAGCGGCCCAGCACCTTAAGTCAACTCGCCGAAGTGCCCCAGGGCAAAGCGTCTTCAGCCGAGGTTTTTTTTTTCCCCTACCTTAAAGAGATATGCACTCTGTCTAAAAAAAAAAAATGATGAAGAAACAAAAGAGAGCTCTCACCATAGACAGCTTTTATCAAGGCAAAGAAACTACCTCAGATACAGAGGTTTCTTTAGACAAAAATCCAGAAAAAAACAGCAACGACCATCAGTGGTCCCCGTTTCAAAAGGCCTTTCTGGAAGATTGCATAAAGAACCTCAAAAGAGAGCTGGAGGATAAATGGGAAAATAAA
>JAJPUD010014498.1:0-35993 GCA_023553655.1 Myrmecobius fasciatus | reverse complement strand
GAGGGAGGGAGGGAGGGAGGGAGGGAGGGAGGAAGGAAGGAAAGAAGGGAGGGAGGAAGGAAGGGAGGGAGGGAGGAAGGAAGGAAAGAAGGGAGGGAGGAAGGAAGGAAAGAAGGGAGGGAGGGAGGGAGGGAGGGAGGAGGGAGGAAGAGAGGGAGGGGGAGAGGGACGGAGGGGGAGAGGGAGGCAGGGAGGGAGGGAGGCAGGGAGGGAGGGAGGAAGGAAGGAAGGGAAAGAACGGTATAAGAGCAACTGAATATATACTGGAGAACAAAGAAAAGTCCACTGTGTCTGGAGCAAAATGGATGAGGAGAGAGATCCTTGAGCAACAAAAGAGGCACTATGGAGCCTTTGAAGATTTTTGAATTGATAAAGCAGATGTATGCATAAGTAAAGGTAGTCTAAAGCAGAGAAAAGATTTTAACAAGTCAAACTTTGAAAGGCATTTTTGTTGAGTTAAAAATGTTATTTGTAAATACTTTTATTGAGTTAACAGATGATGGTGATTTTAAAAGCAATGAAAAGTAAAGAGAAAACACTTTGGTTGAGCTTTTTTTTTTAAGCAATAAGACTTATTGATTTGTTTTTAAATTACCTAGTCCTCAACTCTGCTAAGTTCTTGAGGATTTTTTGATTAACTTCATTACTTTTAAATCCTGAATCAGACTTTCCTGTCAATTTTCTGTGGGCCAAATTCAAATATGTTTAACCTTAAACACATTTACCTATGTACATATGTATACATATATCTATACATATATGCACATGTACATATATATGTGTGTGTGTATATATATATATTTATGCTATGTCCCTTTTATCTTATACAGCTGGACAACAGTAAATAATAATAATAATGCATCACCCAAAGACCATAGACTTTAACAAGTAGAATCATGGAATTACGGAATGTCAGAGAGAATTTAAAGATAGTCTAATAAGAGCACCTTGTATTTTTTGCATGTATTAGATCCTTTCGGCAGGCTGGCAATTCCTATGACTGCCGTCTCAGAAAAGCGTTTCTAAACAAATAAAATAAAATACATAATACTACAAAGGAAATCAAAAAATGGTATTTTTTCCCATGAAAGTTCATGGACTCTCCCTGATTCTACCAGCAGATGGCCTGTAGATCCCAGGTTAAGAACCCCTGGTGTAGCTCAAAATGTAAGCTCCAATTGGAGAAGGGACTTGCCAAAAATCACATACCTAGCTAGCTGCAGTGAGGGTTCCACTAATTCATTTATCATTGAACTCAGTACATGAAGCAAAATTTTGAGTCATGCTTTCATTCACTTAAGTTATTAGGAGGTAGCGTAGGAGACTAAAACATGGTGCCTGTTTTGATGATATTTTTTTTTTTGGTACATAGAAGTTCCAAGATAGCAGAGTAGACCATCCCATCAAATGGGTATCTGGACTCTAAGCTCTACCACAAAATTGTAGATCCCATGCAGGTCCCCACAAGGAAGATATGAATATTGAGGAGAAAGCACCAAAGTTTCTACTACGTATCAAAGGTACATCTGGTCTGGTCCTTTCAAGTTCTTTCTCCTCAGACTGACTTTTCAGCCTCCAGAGAACAATGTCACCGCTAATATCTCTCAGAAGGTCTATGTGGCAGGCCACTAGATACGAAGGAATCTACTACCTAGCATCTCCTACTTCGCTTAGTGAATACTTACTGTACCATTATCCTCAGAGGCCATTTTATAAGGCTGCTTTAAGAAGAAACTCTAAGGAGTGTTTGTGGAGACTCCAAATATTGACTCTAATATTAGCATGCTTTGTGGCCTTGAGCAAATTACTTAACTTCGTTAAGACTCAGTTTCTTCATCTATAAAATGGAGATAATAATATTTATACTACCTACCTTATAAAGTTGTGAGAAAAAAGGTTTGTAACATTAATAAATGAGCTATTATTATTATTCCAGTTAATAATCTTTTTTGAAGGATGAGATTTATAGGATCAAATAGAGAAATTTGTAAAGCATTTAGCACAGTACCTGGCACATAGTAGGCACTATAAAAGCTTATTCCCTTCCCGTTCCCATTCTCTTTCCCCTTTTGGAGAAGGTACAGGATGGATCTGCCTTTATACCAGATCATGCCATCATAAAATTACAGAGTTGGAAACGATCTCAGAAGTCACTTAGCCCAAGTCATCCTTGAAAAAGAATCCTCTATATATTCCACCCATCCAATCAATGTTCATACTCTTTGTTTAAAGAAAGGGGAGGACTTCTTAAGTCAGCTCCTTCACTTTTGCATGGCTCTCAGTTTTAGGAAGTTCTTTCCTGACATTAAACCTAAATCTGCTTCTCTGCAATTTTCAACTACTGGCCCCTCTAGGGCCAAAGAGAACTACTATAATCCCTTTTCCATATGACAGTCTTTGCAATGCTTGGAAGACAGTTATCACATCATTACCCCCATCCCCAACTCCACCCCAATCTTCTTCAGGCTAAATACTTCTCCATAATAAGGCCCCAGCATAATGTGGATTTGGGTAGCTCTACTTGAGCTTTTGCCAAAAGGCTTAATATGTCACTGAAGCTGGAGATAAATTTTCAGTATTTTCATTCATTTAGATTTAATCAGGCTCAAATTGCTGACTGCGGGCTCTGCAGTGAAATTACTGCCAACCCCATCTGCAATGCCCGCTGCTCTATGGTAACCAGAGAGGGAAGTGTATTTTCCACGGGCCACTGGCCATTTCTTACCTGATAATTCAGCTGAATAGCAAATTAATTACATACAGGGGGAGCATGTTTTTTTTTTTTTTTCCCTGATGCCAGAGGACTTAACTATAGTCTTTGCTTCCTCCCAGAGTTTGATAGAAAATAACCAACTACCAGTGTACAATCTAAGAAGTAAAATTTTTCCACTACTTACTGAGGGTCCCAAATGAACTAGGCTCCTAGGTCATTTGTGCTTCTTGTGAATGGGCATATATATTTAATTTTTGTTTGGCTACCAATTCTTTGTTTTGTGGATTTAATATGGGCAAGGCATGCCAGCAGAGTTAAGTTTCTCCAGAAAAGTGAAAGGGATATGGGCTCATTTGCCCTTAATCCAGATTGGTTTATGTTAGAGTCAAGTGACTGTGTGCAGCTGGGGCTGATCAGACTAATACAGGCTAGGAATGCTCTATCACCAGTTGAACACAAATAATCTATGTGAACATTTGGGGTGGATTCTCTAATTTTGTTCATCTTGTATTTCCTGGGGGCTAATTCCATTCTGCTTTGCTCAGAGAGCACAGCACCTTCTCTGAGGAGGGCACTCCATGCTGGGCAGTCCTGTGCCAGTGTCTCCCATGCCATGCAATCAATTCTAACGTCCTTAAGAGAGACCCTGAAAGTGTCCTTGTATTGCTTTTTCTGCCACCTTGTGAGCACTTGCCCTGTGTGAGTTCTCCATAAAATCATCTTTTTGGCAAGCATATATTTGGCCTTCAAACAGTGTGGCCAGTCAGCATTCTTGCCCAGCTTCTGGACAATGGACAATGCTCTGGAGTTTTCCCAGTCACCAGTGGGGGGAAACAAGCCCATGTGCTTGCTCCCATGCTTTTTAACATGATGTTTTCAGTCATGTTGTCAAACGCCTTCAGTGAGGACAAAGGAATCCAAGTCAGCCACTGCACTGATGATAAATTCTAATACAGATAACTTTTTGTTGTCGTTCTTCCCAAGGAGGTCTGCTTTGCAGAGTTTGAATAGAAAGGAGGCAATGGTTCTGAAAATTACAAGGGATAACGTGTCCTAGTAGAGAGAAGAATAGTCCAGATTCCAGAATAAGAGAGGAAAACAACAAACTCCAGTAGATCTGATTGAGGAAAACAAAAGGAGCAGGTAATAGCAGAGAAGGGATTCATAAATTAGTCATCAATGACTATTGGATTCCAATCCCCTAATACACGTTTTTGTCTCTATTTTCTTCTAATGGAGGTGTTGTTACCCAGTGATAACCAAAGATCGGACTTTTCTAATTTCTAATTAACAATGAATGGTACATCTGCTGAGAATAGTACTTGTCATCATAATGCGTTAAGGTTTACAAAACACTTGACAACAGCCCTGTGAGGTAGGCAGTAAAAGTGTTATTATCACCACCTTACAGGTGAGAGATTTGATCTGGAGTGATCAAATTAATTTTGCACCTAGCAAGCATTAGGTTGTAAACAATTTTGTTCACTGCTGAACCAATTGCATTTAGACTTTGGACTTACCTTTGAATGATTCCAGTCTGTAATTTAATTTTCCCACTCACCTATAGAATCTATAGAATATCCAGCAAAAATTCTCTCCAAAGTAGGCTATGTTGTAGAAGTGGTTTTCATGAAAAAAAAAAAATGCTGTTACAAATGATTACTATGGATTTATAAGACATCCTAAAAGAACTACTGCCTATTGTCCTATTGTGCAAAGATCTTTTCCACACAAAGTATCTATCACATTATACAATGCCCTTTGACTACAGGGTTGACTACAATGAGAAACAAATGAAATAATTCAAGTAATAGATGCAAACTTTAAAACATTATTTTTACTTTTACTCCAGGCTTTTAATTTCATTAGTGTACAGAGCTTCCTAGTAAGGAAATTCTCTTTGTCATTTCAGATTCAGCACCAGTTCTGCAATTTATAGTTTTAGACAATTGCCAAAGGGCAATGAGAGGTTAAATGACTTCTTCAAGGGTCAGAGAACCATTATATGTTGGAGACATGGCTGAAACTCAGGAAGTCTTGGCTCTGAAGCCAAGGCCAGATCTTTGTCCAATTTTAAGCCATGCCTCAAAGCACTATAGAAAAGTGAATTATTAGTATTATTACAACAGAAGCAGAGGATGAAGTAAATAAGTAAACAAAGCCAAGTAAACAATTCCCTATAGATTAGACTAGACTAAACAGAAATCAATATATCCTTTAAAAAAATAAGAAATATTAGGAATAAAAACTTTAGAGAAAAAGATGTAAAGTTTTTGCTATTAAAAACTGCTTGTCTGAAAAACAGGTTAAGAATCATTAGACTCCCCGAAAAGCATGATTTTAAAAGAACGAGCAATATACTTGTAAAAATCATAAATGACATCTGCCCAGATGTATTCAAACCAGTAAAATAAGAACGAGTTCACAGATCACACTTGAAATAAACCCCAAAGGGAAAAGTTCCAGGAATGTTATATCCACAATCCAGAGCTTCCAAATTAAAGGAAAAAATGTTTCAAATAGCCAGAAAGAAAGAGTTCAAGTACGTAGGAGCTCTAGTCATAATTACACCAGATCTGTCAGCTTCTACCATAAATGAAAGGACATTCTGGAATAGAATATTCCAATTATATGCTTAAAATCAATAGTAAATTACAAAGTTGTATATAATCCTGCAAGGGGGGAAATGAATCTTTAATAAAATAAAGAACATTCTAGTAACCTTGATTAAAATAAAAGAATGAGTAAAAACTTTAAAATGCATAAACAAAATTCAAGAGAAATTTTTAAAAGTACATAAAAAAGTACATAAAAGTATTTATGCAATTGGAAGTGCCTATGTGATTAATATTCTAATACAAAAATAAGAAAAAAGTGTCTCTTCAATATCTTAACATCTGCATAAAGGTTTTGAGAGAGTTGAATAAGAAAAGCGGATTTGGGAATTGCAAGGATCTAAGAAAAAAAAAATAAGAGTAAAAAGAATAAGCTAGTGTAGAATGGAAGAAGAATGGGATGAATCTTATTTCCTCATTGCTGGTGTTCATAAGAAGAGGAGAATACAAACACAGAGGAAGTTTGAGAAAAGTAGACATTAGATGAACCTCCTTACATATTTCATACAGTTTAGTGTAAAGTATACCAAATTCAGATGGAAAATGGAAAGGAATTGGGATATATGTTAAAGGGAAGAAAAATGCCAGAGATGGAAGTTACAAAGAAAAAGATTAGATGATCCTGAAGGGAACATTAAAAGGAGCAAGAAAAGAAAAAAAGAATTGGAAACTAAGAGAATACCCACCATTTGAGGAATAGCTGGAAAATTTTTAATACATGAATATAATGGAATAGTACTCTACTGTAGAAAATGGTGGTTCTCTGGAAAATGGAATCATGGGGAAACATGAACTGATGAAAAGTGAAGTGAACAGTGCAAGGAGATCAATGCATATGAAGGTAACAGCATTCTGAAGACAAACAACTTCAAAAGATTTAAAAACTCTGAACAATACAAAAGCCAATCATATTTCCAGAGAATTTTTGATGAAACATTAACCACCTCATGACAGAAGTCATGGAGTCAAGGTTCAAAACAAAACATTTTTTAAATCCATTGTGGATCTTGACTATGCTTATGTTACGAGGGTTTTGGAATAGAGATTTACAGTTTTGTACACAATGATCCTTTGTTTTCTTCTTTGCATATGGAAAGTGTTCTTTTTTTTCATATTTACTAAGGAAATGTGTGAGTGTGTGTGTGAAGAGAGAGAGACTGAAAGAAGACTTTCCTCACTGAATAGGTAGAGGATGAACAAGATGGTATCTAAGGTCCTTTCAAATACATATTCTGTAATTTTGTGACTGCAGAAAAATTGAAATTGCTGGCATATTTTTCTTCATAGTATCCAATAAGGACTAGCATTGAAAAGGACCCTAGAGATCATCTAGTCAATAAGGCAAATCTCTCATTTAAATAGGAAGAAGCTGAGACCCTAAGAAATTAAATGTCTTGCTCTAAGTTATAAAAGTACTATATTATGAGGTGATTCAGACCAATTCCAATAGACATTTGTATCCAGAAAGAGAATTATAGGGACTGAAAGTAGAACCCAGTGTAGTATTTTCAGCTTTTTTCATTGTTTGATTGTTTTTTTTCTTTCTCCTTTTATTTTCTTTTTGATCTGGTTTTTTTGTGCAGTATGATATATATATATATGAAAATATGTTTAGAAAAATCACACATGTTTAACTTATATTGGATTACTTGCTATCTTGGAGTCAGGGTAGAGGAAAGGGAGGGAGGAAAAAATGGATTACAAGGTTTTACAAGGGTGAATGTTGAAAACTATCTTGCATGTATTTTGAAAATAAAAAGTTATCCAAAAAAATTTTTAAATACTATATTATGCAATTAAATAAACACTTATTAAGTAGGTATTATAGGCTAAGCCATGGTTCTTAAAGTGTGACTGGGAAACCGAAAGATTCCTGAGGCTCTTTCAAAAAAACTACAAGGTCAAAAAAAAAAGAATTGATCAAAACTATTTTATAATACTAAGATTATTTAACTTGTAAAATAGTAAATATTGACAGATTTAATCTACCTAAACAAAAGCTCTTTGTGTGGGGGGAGAAGAAGATGTTCCTTAATAGAGGGGTCTGAAACCAAAAAGTCCTAAAACCGTGCTATTATATTAGGATATGGGGATGCAAAGTTGAAAATGAGGAGTCTTGCCATTAAGTAGCTTATATTTAGCTGGGAGAATAAATTAGTAAATTCAATTAATAAATACAAAATACAAAATATACCCCCAAAGTAAATACAAGTTTATTGCAAAAAGTAATACAAAGTAATTTCAAGGAGGAAGTGATAGCAACTGAGAATATCTAGAAAAGTTTCATCTAAGAGAAGGCACTTAAGCTGAGATTGTAATAGAGCTAGGGATTCCAAGAAGGGGACGTCAATACAGGAGAGACATGTCAATTGTGGAAAACAACCTATATGTGGGGGACAGGTGGTGCAATGCAATCAGGACAATCTGACCTCAAAATCTGTGTCAGGAGGCAGCTGTCTGCCTCCATGTAAATTATTTCACCTCTCTCAATTTTAGTTTCCTAATCTATTCCATTTCATGGATCAAATGAGATAATACTTGTAAAGTACTTTATAAATCAAAATGCTATGAAGATGCAACTTAGCATCATCTTATTAGCATCATCATCATTAATATTAACACATAGACCAATTTGGCTAGAACATAAAATATATGTGGGATAATAATGTGAAATAAAACTGGAAAGATAAATTGGGACCAACCTTTGTAGGATTTTAAATACCAAGTGGAAAAGTTATTGTGATTTAATCATAGTTAATCAGTGAAACTTCTTGAGCAGAGGAATGTCATGATCAGATCTAGGCTTTAGGAATATAACTTTGGCAATCACATGGAGGAGGACAGAAAAATTCAAAGACTGTTACAACTGTCTAGAAAAGAGATAACAAGAGCCAGAACTAAAGTAGAGAGAGGAGGACAGATGTGAAAGGTGTTCTGGAGGTTGAATTAGTAAGACTTAGCTGATATAGGACATAGCCAATATATTATATAGGGCATAAGAAATATTGAAGAGTTAAAAACAACTCCAAGTGTACAAATCTGGAAGGATATTAGTATCATTATTTGTTGTTTGTCCTGCCTTCTTGAAGAGTACCAATAACAGACATCAGGAAAGTGCTGACTTGACTTGCAAGTGAATTGGATTTACATGAGGCAAGGCTGTGCAAAGTCACCAGCTGCACTCTCTCCTCCAGAACCATCTGGGTCCAGTGGTAAGACATAAATCAGAATGATTGGAGATGACCCTGATACAGTGGGAATCCCTGACCTTTTCAAGCTGAGGTCTTTCCCAGGCCTCAGTTTTTTTGAAACAATACCTATTTAATGATTAAGGTCAGGTAAGATTTAGGCTGGTTAATCTGGTATCCAATTGTAGTAGAGAAACTGGGAGGAGCTATGGAGTAGATACAGAGAGAATAAATGTTGGAAGGGTTTAACTTGGTAAAAGGTAAGGAGCTGAGATTTATACCATTGCCTCCTAGATCCAAGTCCTACTTTCATCTGCATAGGGTATCTTTCCTTTGGTACAAATCACAGACAAACCATCTTTTCTCATCCTGTTTAATACTCAACAAAGTCTTTTCCTTCATTCTACAGAGAGGAACTTTCCAAAATGTACGAGACTCTTTGGTTCTTTTAAAATTCCGTGGGTTCAAATATAGTCCCAGGGTCTTTCAGTCACTATGGACTGTTCCCACTGCATAAATAACTTACTTTTCTAGGCACAAATATCCTCAACAAAGTCTTTTATGTACCTTTGTGCAAGCATTTCATAAGATAGTAGTCTATGCCTTCTTAAGGAAGAAAAAATAATTTTGAAGAATCATTGAATCAGTCAATAAGTATCAATTATGTATCAGGTGCTGTGCTAAATGCTAGCCATGCAAAAAAAAAAAAGGAAAAGACAGCTTTGCCTTCAAAGAACTTGCAATCTAAATGAAATAAAAATCAATGAGGGAGAAAAAAAGAACTAATAGAAGATTTATAATAGAAAACAGTGAGGGGGGAAAAAGAAATCAGGAGAGAAAAGCAAACCAAAGAGGAGAATTGAATCCACATTTAAAATTTTCTTCTTCCTGTAATAGGAAATGTGACCTATTACTATGCCAAAAGGAGAGAGAAGAAGAGAACAAAAGCTTATTAAGTACTTACTAAATGCCAGATACTGCACTAAGTGGTTTACAAATATCTCATTTGATCAAATGAAGTATATATGTCAAAGTTAGGTAATTTACAAAATAGTGTTTAAATTTCTGAATAAGCTGAGTCTCTATACTAAGCAGTATAAAATGCTGCCTCTTCCAAATTTTTAGTGATTTATATTTCTAAAGGGCTCTCCTTTCTCAAAACCTTGATGCCTTTTACCCTATGAGTAACTATACAGAAATGGAACAGATATGGGCCATAAAGGGAGAAAAGAAATTCCAGTCCATCTTTTGGTAAACTTCACTTATTGAATAATTTTTTTTTCCTAGAACTGTAAACTACAAAGGAACTTTAGTAAATAAAATTATTATTTTATGTGTGCAAATGAATCTATGTGAAGCAGGAGAGGTAATATGAAAAATCAACATTTATTCTATCAATAATAGAAAGGGAAAGAGAGCTAAGATCTAGACTTGGAAGAGATCTCTACTAATTCCCAAGTGAATAACCAGCCAGTAGAATGAACACTGTTAGGAACACACATAAGAGCAATCAGAAAGAGCAGAAAGAAGGCAGCATTTAGTTATTGGCAATACCTCTGTCTCTCTCCTCCTCTGAGACCGTCTGTATCCAGCTTACAAAGGCAAAGGTAGTTCCAGGCTTTGAAGCTGCTATTTCTAAGTAGGTCATTAATATTATACAGCTACCTGTTGACAGAAGAGAGGAGGCAATACCTCTCTGTGATAGAATAATGAGGTTCTGAGGAGTCTGGAGACCTGAGTAGCTTTTCTTATGAGTCTATTTGTATTCTCATGAGTTTTATCCCTCTTGGGGAGCTAGGTAGTACCAACTGCTCTGGATCTCAGGAGTAGATTAAATAATAGACCCAAGAGATAATGATGCTGTGCCACAACAAGGTCAGAGATAGCTGTGCCTGGAAAATAACTCCTGAACTAGTAAGGAAACCCTCCTCCTCCTCTCAGAAGAGAAATTGGAACTGATTGGGAGCACAGTATTCCAATAGATGCTCTGTTAGTTTGGTTTGTTTAAATGTTTTTCCTTACTATAAGAAAAAGTTTAAAGCAATAAGGTAGAGGAATTTGAGGAGAAGTGACTGGTGGGAAAAAAGCAATAACAAAACTTTTCAAAAAAATAATACCTTTTAAGTCTTTTTCATACTCTGGAGTAAACCTTCTTTGGGGATCATAGGAGGTTACAGTATTCTGGCAATACTGGATTATTGAGTACCTCTCAGCAGTTTAAAAAAAAAAAAAAACTATGGGTTGATACTTTATAAATTATCCTGTGCACCCCCATCCCCTTTATGCATAAGTGAGAACACAAAAATGTCTAAAAGCATTCTTAACTTAGATAATCACAATCTACCCAACTGATTTCTTCATGAGTGTACTGGAAACGATTCTCAATTGCTCTTGGTGGCTGAATCTCATGTTATTTTACTAGCTACAGGCAGCATCGCTCACATAAAAAAGGTTACTTTTCAATTCTGAGATAATTCTCATCTCAGAGAGATTTGATAGGATTTCATAATACATGCTGTAAACTCTTTACAATGGGTCCTATGTCCTCGTGATACTATAAGAATATTGATTTCAATCAATCAACAAGTATTTAAAAAGCCTCTGCTAAATTTACTGGCTATATGAGTATTATTACAATGTTTCCACTGTGGCTCAAGAGTGGCTCTAAGGTTGTTTAGCTCCTTCTAGTATTTATTAAAATCCATGAGTTCACATTTCTGCTAAATCAGGAGTATTAGGGGAAAAAGTGGTAGATCTGCCCTGTGATGAAACTCATATGTCAGCCAGTGGGGATACAATGGTATTTCACCTCTGGTAGTTGCCACCAGCACATTAATCATGTTTCACTGGGATAGTACTGGCAACTTAGCACTTTCTTCAGGCTTGGAAAAATTTTAGGGTATAAAAAAAAAAAAAAAAGTCATATTCTCTATATATCTAATTTAAAATAAATGCATTTTGAACAGAAAATCCTTAAATTAAAATATTAATATAAAATGTGAAATACCATGTAAAACAAATCTATAAAGGGAAAAAAGCCCAAGCAAAAACTATAAATTGTTTCATTCAAGGTGAAAAATGCTCAGTTTCTAGTTTTTTGTTGCTGTTATTATTGATCTGACTCATAAGTCTGCTTTTAATCTCAATTTATTCTCAGATGTGAAATAGTTAAAATCCATTATCAAATTCCACACTAATTTGTCTTTACCATTTACTAGGCTTGATAGGCCTAATTTGTCTTTCCTATTTTCCAAAGAAGCTATAGCTTCTTTCCCCAGCCCTCTCTGTCATTCTTGTTTTCTGTTTACCTACTCCAGTATTCAGATGTGCTTTTATAATTCTGGTATGTGTTATCTCTCTCCAATGCAACAGCTTGATCTTAATCTTCTTTAAGCACATCTCTATCTGAGTAAATAACTCAGCATTTTTATGTCCTGACTTCTTAAAGGAAACAGCTCTTTTTGCCACAAAACCAAATATTTACTTTAGTTATACAGGAACAATCAAATACTACAAATATAAATTAGGTTCCTTCATAGCTTTAATTTATAAACCAATAGCTTTGGGAAAATGCCTTGTAATAACAGATTGGAACACTTATTTGAAAATTTGTATTGTTCTTTCTACTCAAAGAAAAATAGAGCCTGCAGAGATTTAAGAGAATGATTTAGGTTTGATACCACATATAAATAGTACCTGTCAAATAAACAGACTGATTCTATAAGTCACACAGAAAAATCATTCTTGTTAAAGTTATTATAAGGTAACATTACCTCTCGTCCATACAACTCAAGACAGCGACCAAAGGTTAGTATTCCCTTACTTAAATGCTGATTGACTGATTTCCCCAATGATCTGGAAGATTGTATTGAATTTTCCATTTGTTATCATGCTTTAGAAGAAAGATGCCTGATGCGAGTGCTAAGATATGAATGCATGTATGTGTGTATATATATATAATATATATATGTATGTATGTTTATACGCAATTGTACTTTTATATTTTCTTTGAATTACAGAAAGTGAAGCATTAGGAGGATATTGGAAACTAATTACATGAATGAGAGTACAGCCTTGCTTTTTCTTTGTTTTCTTTCTCTTAGCTTCATCATCCTTCTCAAGGTTTTCGATTTGGAACAGTTCGGGAGAGCAGTGCTGAAGATTATGTGAAACAAAGCTTCCCAGAGATGTATGAATATATGAGAAGGTACAATGTACCTGCCACCCCAGATGGAGTGGAGTATTTGAAGTGAGTGTCAGTTTGCCTAAACCCTGAATGTGAGCACTGAGGAAAAAGCCATTTAGCTACTGACACAAACTTTGCACAATATCTATATATGTGATACTGCCTTTTAAAATCAGCTTTTTTCAGTGGTGAGAAGGGTGCACTTCCAGAACCTAGATTGGTGGATGATTGTTTAGTCTCAGGCTAGAGCTCTCTTTGCACAAAGAGCCAATGGTATTGTTTAAAGTAGCAGATGATGGAAAAGATAAAAGTTAGTCAGACACCACTTGGGAAAGCCAGAGCAACACAATGATCAAAACAAGGAAAATGCAGGAAGGGGCTAATATATCCCTAGGTATACTGCATGATAAATCACCAACCCCAAGGCAAGCCTGCTGTTGCTAAAGGAAGACAAAATAAATTCTCATGCTTCCCTGTAAAGTGGAAGGGAGATACATAGTAATGGTGTCTATACCTTCTTCCACCTAATTCCACCTAATACCTTCCTGATATGAAAACTCCAGGAGAAAACAGGCCACAGCAACATAATTCATTTGCCCTCCTTCAGCCATCTTGATAGAACTCAAAGGAGAAAAAAAAAGTCTCCAAGGATGACCTGGTTTGATTTTCCTGCTAAAAAGAGAGTGACTTATACCTAGGTGACATTAGCAAAAGATGTCTCTTAATGCAATAAATGATAAACAAGTAGCAGAATGATTAGTGCACTTCCTTACTGGGACTAAGACAGTGACACACATTTACTTGCATTTGAAAACTGGTAAAAATCCTTCAAATTTCTTGTTTCTGGAGTTAATGAGATAAAGTGCTATAATTATATAGTTATTCCATGCTCTATGATATATTATAGCCCTTTCCTCAGTTTCTTTAGTGGACAACAGAAGGATTTTTCAAGCTCTTGTAAGATACTTTTTACTATAATCCAATGTACCGATAATCACATTTAATGGAAAAAACATTTGTTTCCAAGCAACATATAAGATGTATAATAGCTGGAAAACACCTTCTCACAAATGCAATCAGATTCTAAGTTCTCTATTGGCCTACATTCACTGAAAACCATAGTTTAGGAATCTTTTTCATGGTTTTTATTTTTACTATTCATTCAGAAGGTGAAATTAGTTAAAAACAACTACAACAGTTATTTGATGAAATAACTTAGAAAAGTAGCAATAAAACATCCTCACAATTCTGGGCAACCTCTCATAAATACATAGGTCATCGATGAGAAGAAAGGACATTCATAGGATCACATGTAGAGGGGAGGAAATTAGAGATCACATATATGGAGAATACATGTACCCATATACAAAAAGGCCCAGAAGACACAAGTATGGCCCTCATACAAGCCTGCTGAGATCTTTAGATAATAACATTTCATCGTCCCACTGTGTATCATGTCTCATCTCTGCTATTATTCACATTAGTCTATTCTGGACTGTTTTTATAACCATTACCTACTGGACTTCAAGTGGAATCCTCAACTGAGATCCTATTTCTTTGTCATAAGAGAAGCAGGCTTTGTCAACTATTTTTTAACTTAGATTATAGAGACTAAGCCACAAGTTTTTTACAGAGATAAAGCTCTCAAACACCTAATAGTCAGAAAAAGGCAAAACACAGCTTTCCCCCTAATTAGAGCAGAAAAAAAATTGCCAGCTCCCACAGCCTTAGACCCAGAGGTGAGGCTATGGCAGAACACAGTTTAATCAACATGAACATAAAGTCTGTCTTTTGAATTCCCTTTTTCTTACTAGTCATATCCATGTCATCACAAAACTCTGATTTCAGGTTAGAAAATCCTTTTAAGTATCATAAGTTGCTTAAATGTTAATGTGCTTTCTGACTCAAATCATTTCAAACACTGCTTTGTAATGAAATTCAAAGGCACCATGATTCCCTGGAGCCCCCCCCCAAGATCTTCTGGGCCTCCCATGTAAATGAGCAGATAGGAAAAGGCAAAAGCAAAAAGAATGAATGGGCTGCTACCAGACAATCACCCTATATGACAACTCTTGTGTCTTCAATTCTTGCCTTTCATCTTCAAATGTAGCCAGTCACAATCCTTCTAGGCTTTGTACTTCCTTACAGATGTTTCATTTATGTTACTTCTTCAAAAGGTCCACGATTTTATCAGTGTGTATACTCATTCCCCTAACTCAGATAATAGCCCATATCCACATCCTAGCAGATGGTTTCATGAGTTGTTGCAGCCAAAAAATATCCATCATGCGATGTGCATCTTCATATTTAAGTAAGCAGTTGTCAGGTCCTCATCCATCAGCAGGCCTATACCCAAAACTTTTCTAGCTTAATAAGAACTCCCAGAGTCTGTATTTAGCTAGTATGTCCATTAATTCAGGATCACTACCATGACACATTGACACACTGAAGGAGAATGTTACTGAAGGATAGCATATGCATTACTTAATTGGTGATTTTAGTTATGCAAGACTATAAAAAAGTTAGATTCATTCATTGATCATCTTCACACCTGGGAGGTCAATATCAAAATTCTCTCCTATCTATAAAAACTCAGCTTTTCTTCTGCCCATCTTCTAGATTCTTTCTTCCAACTAAAATCCCTGCCTTGGCAGAGGGATAATGGTCCAGATACCACTCACAGCTGTGTTCCCAGCTGTGCAGCAGCTGAGAAATTAGCTAAGCTTCATTATCTATAGTTCCAACAGCCCATGCACAACGAGATGCTCTATTACAGGATCAGACCCCTTACTTCCATCCTGTCTAGCATTTATTCTTCCCCAAGCCAGACCTCTTTGTAAATATGAAGTCCCCCATACAGAACTAGGACACTCACACAGTTAGGACCCTCACAGACCACACACACATCCCAAGTAAGAGAAAATCCATGCAAAGTATCAGGATACACCCAAAACAGAGCTAGGATGTTTACATACACACTGATGCACACAAAAAGACACCTACTCACATACACAGACAGGACATTCTTGTGGACAAGGTGGAAAGCTTTGGGCTAGAACAGAGTATACTTGGGTGTTCTCAAAACTGGCTGAATGGCCAGATCCATAGTTATTAATGAATTGATGTCAAATTAGTGCAGTGCCCTCTAAGAATCTGTAAGATTTCTTAATATTTTTATTAATAATTGAAAGCATGAATGGCATGCTTATCAAATCTGCAAATCACTGCAAATTGGAAGCTATAGTGAACATACTGGGTGATAGAATAAAGATCTTAGAAGATCTAATCAGACTAGAATACTAATGTCACACTTGGGTTCAAAAAAGCAACTTACAAAATAGAACAAAATGGATGTGTTGGACCTAGGTAAGCAGTTCATCTGAAAAAAATCTCAAGAGAATCTGTAAAGGCAAGATGGGAATTAGGATGACTATCCCCTAACCTCAAGACTTATCACCACAAAGTTAGGACACACACACATACACATACAAAGCTAGGGTATACATATTTCATAAATACAGGATGACCTCTGGTCTATAATGATTTGCTATACATTTATTTACACACAAAGCTAAGGCATCCATGTTCAGAGTTAGATCTCTCCTCCTTGTTCAGTAGAGGAGTCAGGTGTTCTTATTTCCCATCCTAAAACTGTATTATGTAGGACTGGAAGCACGCAAAAAGTAAAGGAAGTTAATTTTCAATGGATTCAAAATTCTAGGCCATTCCTTCATTTAATATACTCCCTATAAAACTTCAGCTCCCAGTGCCATAATCAATGTCTTCACACTATCCTTTGCTTCAAAGAATCACTTAATCTCTGAGTTGAGGGGAAATACCCTCAGAAGTCATGGTCTACAATCTGTACCTGATTCAGGTATCACCTTTCCAATATTCTTAATATTTCAAATCAATATTTCAATATTCATTTCCAATAATTCTCAAGAATTACTCACCTAACCACTGCTCAAAGATTTCAAAGATGAGAAATTGATTACTTCTTAAAACAACATATTTCATTGGTGGATAGTTTGAATTATGAGGAAGTTTTTCATTCTATTGAGCCAAAATCTGCCTTTCCAGATGGCACCACTGCTTCTTGTTCTGTCCTTTGTGGCTAAACGAACCCCTAAGCAAAACATGTTTAATTATTCTTCCATGTAACAGCCTTTCAAACACTTAAAGACAGATAGCATATTCCCCACAAGTCTTCTCTTTTCCCAACTATATTCAGGGGCTTTAACTTATTCTTGCATGTCATGGTCTCTGATGCTCTGACCATCGTACTCATCCTCCTTACCAATATACTTCCTAAACAGTGGAACTGTCTCTTCTCTCATCCAGGAAACTATACCTCTATTAATACCTCCAATAATAGGGTTTTTTGGGGGGATTATATGTCACAATATTGACTTACATTGAAGTTAAATTCCCCTAAAGCCCTAGACAGTTGGGGTTTTTTGTTTTTGTCTTTTGATAAAATCTGTTCTTTATTCATAAGTTCCCCATCTATTGTTTGGGCAATTGGTTGAGTAAGTACAGGTCTTTATATTCCCTCCTATTATAATTCATCATATTAAATTTTCTCAATCATTCTAGGCGGTCTAGTTTTTTGGGATCCCCATACTATTATCCAAAATTATATCTCTCCTAACTTTGTGCCATCTTTGTAAATCTTTGTAAATCTGATACATTTTGTCTTTGTATCATTTGTAAATCTGAAATTAGCTTTGACATTAATCATAACTAAAAATGTCTTAATTCAAATGTTCCATGTCATATCTTCATCTTCTGATTCCTGAATTGTTCTTATCAAGATATCTTAACATTCTATTTTCTTCTTTTTAAATTAAGTATATATTTGCATAGCCATGATCTAATTATGAGTAATAACACATAAATTCTCAGCCATACTTATGATATTTAATTCACTTCCTTGTGTTAAGATCTCTAGTTCACAGGATTTATTACTGATGCATTGTGCATTTGTACATAGAAATCTCAAGCCATAGCTTTTATTGTCTGCATTCTAATTGGATAATGTCTCCTGGAAGTTATTAGATGTGTCCACTAATATTCTCCTTCCTATGTTATAACTATATTTCTACAGTAACCTGGTTAGCAACTGTTTGTGGGTGCCTTTATGTACTCTCAACTAAACTCATAAGTTTCTAAAGATATATATATGTATATGTTTACTCATTTTTAAATGAACTCCATCTCTGGCTAAGAAGCCGTAATGATAAAGAGATAAATAGACTGACAGACATAAATTTGTATATCTTAATTTGTTATCTAGACATCTGAATCAATTCTCAGGATCTTAACCACTTACTCACTCCCTAAATTTGTGTTTCTTTTCCGAAACTGCTACTTTCAAAATAAAGTAGTCAGTGATGACAGTTCCACAAGTACCCCTGAGGTTTTCTATTTCACAAACACTAAAAGTGTTCCCTAGGTTTATTCTGCAAATAGCACTTTTACCACATGAATCAACAGGAGAAGGCATTAATTTGCCAAGTGTGCCATGTATCTCCATTTTATCCCATATATACACCAAAGGAAAAAAATCTATCTCCTGTCACTTGTACTCCTCAGTGAGTGCTTACAAATCATTACTTGCCTTTTTCATTCCTGACCATTCTATACAATCATTCTTCAGAGTACCTTGCCCTAAGGCAAGGGTTCTTAATGCTCTTTCTGGTCCCTTTTTTGGCAGTCTGACAACTTCTCAAAATAATGTTTTTAAAAGCATAAAATAAAATACATGGAATTAGAGAGGAAACAGTTAGTTTGAAGCACAGTCACCAAAATAATTTTTTTGGAGCACATGTTCACAAACCCCAAGTCAAGGATCCCTACTCTAAGAGAAGAGCTTTGAATCTATTACATTCTTCTAAAGTTTGGTAGTCCTTTTTTCCTTCCTTCTGAGTCTTATTGTTTCATCCATCAACCGCCCTCTGTTTTCTTGGAGTCTTTTCCTATTGAATCACTTCTGTCACTCTTAAGAGGAATATTTCATTCTTCCAAGATCTAAAATAGAAAGTTATTCCTCTAGACTTTTCACTTTCTTCTCTAATAGTGAGGGTAGCCTAAATTTTATGGAAGGAAGCTACTTGACACTGGAAGAAACACATTGTACACTCTTTTTCAAGTCATTTGCAAATTCCTCCTTGACCTTCCTATTAGAACTGAGATTCTCATCTCTCTGCTGCTTGCTCTTATAGTTAACTCAAGTGATAAGCCACCTCTGAAACCTGCCTATTTGTCATATAGTTAATTGTGTTACTGGCTCATAAGTGAAGCTTTAAGAAGACTTGCCAACCTTATTATTGCTTTCCCCTATCTTTATTACTCTTAATTTCTCAATATATTTCATCTGTAGGTAACTGATAGGTACTAAAATATTTATTGTAAACATAAGTTTACCTGAACTGTTGCCTGCTAGATTATAACCATTCTCCATAAACTTTCAAATATAACTCTTCTAGCTATTTTCCATCTTTGCCACTATCTTTTCTTCTCTCTGTTATTCAGATTTCAGATGTCTTCTATTCCACTATTACTTTATTGGTTTTTCAGTATCTCCCGAGAGGACCATCAAAGTATCCCATTGTAGCCTCACTTTCATATGAAGCATTCCATATTCTAGGTTATATACTTCCTCTCTCCCCTTTCTCCCCTGAAAACTTGTCTGCCCTGTTTCCAAATCCTTAAGAGTCTAAATCTCCATTTTCTAAGATTATAGTTAGTTGTTTTGTTTTGGGTTTTTTCCCCATAAACTTTTTCCTTCTAGAGTCTTTATGGCTAATAATGGTTGTGTTACCTTTTTCCTGAGGTACTTGCATTTCTTACATGGGATTCCTGAAGACAGAACACTTTCACCCAAAGAAACAATTTCTAAGGTCAGAGAATAGGGTGTTATCACAAGCCAGCAGAGAAGATGCCTGAAGGAATTTCAGTTTAACCCATGTAAGAGAGAGTTCGTTAGTGGTCTTCAAAGCATTATTAATTAGCAACTCCATGGACCAAACAGGCTAATGCAAGAACCATGCAAGGTCAATCCTAGAAGGCATCTTAAATATCATCAAGATCAAAACTCCTCGTTTTATACAAGAGGAAATACCAGGTCATTGACAAAATTTACTAGGCTACTGCCTTTTCCACTGGCTGAACCTTGATTATGCAGAAATATTCTGTCAACCCACAAAAAAAGAATGGAATCCATTGATCAATTATTTCTTACCATGCTTTGTCAAGTGGAGAGGGAGGAGAATTTTAGAATTCTTGCCACTTAACAGAAAAGGTTAAGTAAAGTCTTTGGATTTGGAAGTTATGGGAAATGGTAAACTCAGAGCTCTTGATTTATCAGTTCCCAAAACTGCATTCAGATCACTAAATTTTAAAAATATTTTAGCCCAAATTTATTAGTGAGTGACGGTAACTAGTTTATTATTGTTTTCTAGAGTTAGTTCTGTGTTTTGTGATGGGAAGCATGCTTCTCAGGCTCCAAGTACCCTCTGGTTTGAGCAAAGTTGTTCTGCTAAAACTTCACTCTATTGCAAGGATTCTATTATGTTTCAAAGCAATAACCCCACAGGAGATGAGCTGCAGCTGGAAATACCTATTTTTAAAAGCATCATTTCTGCTCCAAGCTGCAATAAACACTGGCTTCTATCTGAATTGGAGTCAAAGTGAGTTGTACTCTGGAGACCTTTCCCTTACCTTCAAAGATTCTTGATTTTTCAAATAGCCAGGTAGAAGAGTGGATAGGATTATAGCTTCATAGATTTAGGGTTGAATGGGATTTTCAAGGCCATCTAGTTCAACCCCCTTATTTTATAGATGAGGGAACTGAGGCCTTGACAGGGTAAGCACCCAGGGCACACAAATAGTAACTAAGAGAGGTAGAATTTGAAGCCAAGTCCTCTAACTCAAAATCTAGTGTTGTTGGAATTAGATTAATGCTGCTTCTACACTATATAGATATTTATATTGTCTCCTTCCTTGATTGTGGTCTGAAGGAAGTCTTTCCTGTCAAAGACAGACTATTAGGTCAGAATAAGCACACAACTCTATGGTATGACTTCAAACACCAGAAAGTTTTTCTTGATACCTCACCAAAAAAAAGATCTTGGTAATGTCTGCAATTTAATGTACTTAAAGTCATTCTCTTGACTCAAGCTACATACAAAAGATACAATTCTTCTTAGGAGATGTAACGTATTTGGAATTTATCAAATTCTTCCCTAAGCTCAGGTTCTGATATGGGGATGAGAGAGGAAGCTTGAGTATACTGTATACTTAAAGAATACCCTTTAAGTATAAAGAGTAGAAGGGACAAAGGAGGGAAAATAGAAAGAAAAGAGAGGTTAGGTTAGGAAAAGACTACAAAAAACTTAAAATACATACAAATGTGAGTTATTACTATCATTTATCATCACCATCATTATTATTATTATTATCCAATCTTTCTTGAGGGTTGGAAGTAAACAATTATTCTGAAGCTTCATTCAGCCACTAAATACCATCAAACAACCTGCATTTATAGTTAACATCACCATCTCCATTCTCTATATAACATTGACATCAAACTCAAATATAAATAGAAGCTACTATACTAATATGTACATAAAGATTGCCACTGGCCACATATTGACTTAGTGTATCTGTATGCATATCCATATCCATATCCATATCCATACATAAAACTTACATATTTTGTTAAATATTTAATCTTGTTGCTTATACTCAGAAAGTATTGCAGATCACATTTGACACCTCTGTTCTATATATAGTATAAAATTCAGACTCCTGATCCTGGTACTCAGGGTCTTTCTAGATCTGGCCTTCTATTCTTACTTTACCTTATTCCTCATCATCTACTTTCTATTGCATTCTCATTCTTTTTCTGCCATCTCTCACTTATATTCATTCAAAAAGGCTATTCTCCATGGCTGAAAATGCACCCCTTCCTCACCTCTGCCTGTTGAATTCCTTCTCTGCCTTCCATAAACTCTTGCATGGGACTTTGCCCCTTCTTCTCCTACATTTTGTTGAAAGCAACCACTCCCACTTCAAATATTTCTAGAGATTTGTCTCCTTTGTCCCTAAGGTACTCTACCTTGCATTTCATTTATGTGTACATATAGTATCACCCCAGTAGATTATAAGCTCCTTGAGCACATTAAATGTCATTTTTCACCTATCTATCCTACACATAGAAAACATACATTTAGTGTTTGTTGAATTGACTCAATCTTACTGCCCTAAAAACATCATTAATAACAATAACACATTTATATAGTGTTTTGCAATTATAATATGCTTTACTCATATCATCTGACCCTCACAACAAAATCTGTGAGTAATAATAGCTCGTATTTGATACAGTAAAACTATTATTTCTCCCTTGTATAGATTAAAATGCTGAAGTTGCTTGCCATAGTCACACAATCCATAAAGGAAAGGGTTAGAACTCAAATCCAGTTCTAACTCCCTTTGCAGTACTCTATCTGCCACACTGTAAGACCTGTCATAATGAATCATTTGCAGCCATCTTCCCTAGAGGATCTACAATTTTATTTATCCTTTCTTGCTCATTAACCCTCCCAGAGAATGGCAACCTGACCTACAAAGTCTTCAATAAAGCTGATGCCTGATAAGGATCGCCATTGCAATCCAATGAATTTATGAGGTCTCCCTTCATAAAGTACCAGATCTGAGTCCCCTCAAGAGCCATGTCAGAGAAGGTCAAAGCAGTCCTGACCTTCTCTTTGCCTGAGTCTATGGAAAGCAGTACCTCATGACAGCCTGGAGCAAGGGGAATTTAAGTCTCATCCCCAATGAATTTACTGTCCTTGATGGATATTTTTCAGTGTGTTGAGATGAAAAGAGAGTTAACTTCAGCACTAGCTTAGCCTGATTCACCCAAAGTTCCTCTGCCACTCTCTGATCTATATGTAGTTCCCTGATTATTAATGACTCATTGGGATGGGGGGGTGTCTTCTTTTGGTCTTAACCCTAGGAATGATCCAGAGAAGCTGGACGCCTTCATCATGGACAAAGCACTCCTTGACTATGAAGTGTCCATTGACGCTGACTGCAAACTGCTCACAGTGGGGAAACCATTTGCCATTGAAGGTATAAATCAGTTGTTATTTTGCTCTTATTGAGAACATGCTGGGCTTGCCAACTTTGCAAGTCACCAGTGCGGACATCAGCTTTGATGCAAAGAGACATCCATCTTTCCTTGTTTTCATTCTATTTACCTCAACCACTTATCTCAGAAGCTATTAGAGTAGGGCACTGTTTTGGGACACCATTTACTCATTCCATCAACCAGAAGCAAAAGGCTGATGCTTATACTCTCTATGCCTAGGGAGGAAATTGGGAGGGGGAGAAGGTGAAATAATTAACAGGTATTAGATATCAATTTACTTCATTTTGATTTGATCATTCTAAGTTTATAAAACTAGAATCATGGATTTTAAGAGCCAGATGGGACCTTCAATATCATCTTTCATTTTTTAGAGGAGAAAACAGAGGACTAATAAACTTAAAGGTCATCCAGAAATAGTGACTAGTGTTTGGACTATAAACCAAATCTTCATATTTTCAATCTGATAATTTTTCTACTTGTACTTTGCTAACAAATGAAATGAATCACTCATTTTTAAATTAATTCTGATATTATTGCAAAGTAATTTCTCTCTTTCAGTGCCCCTTAGTCCTTAGGAGTGTTTTATTACCTCCTGACTATCAATAAATACTTTTTTTGCTGCTATCGCCTCTTTCCTTGCCTGGACATAGTCCTTGTCCTCAAAGAGTTTATAATCTACCAGGATTTATATTCTATGCCAGCAGCATTAAAAGAAAGACAGCTATATAGTCAACAAATCAACAAACATTTATGACTATGTGCTCAAGGCTAGACTAGATGAAGTAGAACTAACTTGTCAAGAGAGACTTCTGCTGGAAGAAACAAATGACAATGGAATTTTTCTTTCTACAAATTTTAAATTCTAGATCTGCTCATTCTTTGCTCCCTTAACTGCCAAAATGCAAGGAATCTCAAAACATCCTTGATCAAGTTAGCCATTCTCATTTGCCTCAGTGCAACACAATGTAAATGAATAGACTACTGCCTGAAACCCTTAATCTCACCCAGCATATTAAATGGGAGATCCCTCAATCAATCAATGTGTAATTAGTACAATATGTCCAGCCATTGTGCTTCCTGAGATCAAGACAATTCAGACTCCAGTTTGCTTGCTTCAGTATCTTTCCCACCCCCAAAAAATATATATATATTAACAGACTGTTGGCCCAAGATTTTTCTGTGTGTGTGATCAATGGCACATGGCAAGAGTGGAAGCTGTTCTATTTTGCCTTCCTCCAAGAGCAATCAATCTCCTATTTCTAAAGGCAAAATGACCCTTCCATGAATCCAGAACTTCTCCAAACCAAAACTAGTACCCAACAACTGAAAGAGGCAGAGAAAGTTGTTGGGTCAAGTTATTAAGCAGTTTAAAACAGGACCTAAGGTAATCTATCAATTTTCTTTTTTGTGTGGATCAACAAATTCCTGATGTGTAAAGCATCTGGGGACATGGAAAAACTGTTTCTCCATTCTAGGTAATTGTGGTTCCTTTGCCATCAGCAGCAAGAGTGAATTATATTGGGTAGGGTTTATGATGACCTGCCTTATATCTGACCGAGATGTCTTTTGCTCAAGGAGATGACCCCATCTTCTAAGAAGGCAAGGGTGATATAGATTGTTCCACCCTGCTTTAGCTCAGTACCAGATGCTGCTGTAGCTTTAATTAACTCCCTACCGGTTTTCTGCTTCCATTCCCATCTGTGCTCTTGAAACTTTGTGGCTAGCAGTTGACATCATCTCTAGGCACCATGTTGTTTTTAGAGGGAATAAATGCACTATGGTTCATTCCAATGGTGGAATGCTGTGATTCCTTATGGGAAGATCTTGCAACCCACTGTAAGAATGAGCAAGAAGACTGCAGATTAGAATAGACTATTATTTTCATTGTTGGCTTCTTATGAAAACTTAATGAGTGAAGTTTAGAACAGATACTACCTCTCTTAAAAAAAGTTCTTGTTGTTAATTACACAGAAAGGTAAGAGTTGATCATAAGAAAAGTAAGAAAGTATGTTTTTGACAGCTGATATCTGATATAGGCCCATTTAGCATCTTATCTATCTGTGAAGGTGTAAAGTCCTTCATTTCACTGGTGGGGGGAATTCAGAACTGAACCAGTTCTTGCCAGTGCTCACATAGCTAGTTCCTGGTTTTGAAATGAAGAAATATAAAGGAAAAAAACAACTATCAATTTGAGAGAACTCTTTCCAGTTGCATGAAGTAAAGTAAAAAATGATACAGAGGCTTCCATTACCCATTTTTACAATATTTTGATTTACTATTCTCATGAAAAAAGTGACTTTGGCTTAGCTATATTATATTTCAATAGCCAGTGGAATTTTCATTGAGAAGTTTCAGAGTACTATATATTATATAAACAACTTGTAAATTTCTTGAAAGAAAGGACCATACCATCTGCTACTTCTCTGTTTCCCACAATGACTAATGCAGAAATTAGTTAGCACTCAACAAATAATTATTTCATCTATTAATTTTAATGAACTAAAGTTCATTAATAAAATTTCATTAAATTCATAGTAACTTATACAATTAGCCAAATAGACTAGTAGTCTAAAACATCTAAAAAATTAATAAAGGTTACAGAATGCTAAAAATTACTATCAAGAATTATTAAGACAAAAGGGAGAATGAAGTATCTTAATTACAACATGTCATATGCTACATGTTGATTTGCATTAGATAGATAGATAAGATAAATAGATAGATGTGTTTTTTACAGATGTGTAAAGATATTAACCTGTCAATACAACCTTGCTTCTAAATTTCCCCCATAATTTGAAGAATGATTTATTTGACCAAATAAACAACTAATCTCAATAGCTAAGTTTTGTTTAAAAGTTCCTCAGAAGTAGATTTTGTTTTTAAGCAAGTATGCAGAAGGGAAGATCAAAGCTGTTAAATGTTTGAGAGACTGTGGGAAGTCTTGGGTGAAATTGAATCTGATGTACCAGTAGAATGAAGAGTCACTGGAATTGGAAAAGGAAGTGTTAGGATAAATTAATACATGTCCCAAAGTTAAGCATTGCAGCAATAAATGTCCTAGAAGGAGCAAGGATAATAAAGATGAATAATAATGATATATGACATTCCATCCAAAGAACTCAATGTGCTGTTAAGTCAGGCTTATTTCAATGGCCATAAGAGCCATCAATATTTTAGGTTAGTAAACTGAGGCCAACAAGTTATGTGATTCACCCAAATTTATCCTAATTGTTTTAGGTCTTTTCTCACATACCTCTCTTTTCATCTTCAAAAAGGAACCTATACTTTAAAAGTCTGAACATTATGTCAATTAAAATACATTCTGAACCCTTTCTCTAAATTGGTTGCAAACAGCATGGCATGGAAAGTCTGACAAACTAAATGGATCTTTCTTTCATCCAATGTTAACCCTAGTCATCTGAAAGGTTATTTCAGTTATTTCAGGTATTTTCCAACCAGGTGTAAACATAGAACTATTAACCTGTGGAATCAATGGAATTAAAATATACCTCTGCCACTCAACACAGAAGTTCCAATTCATTTGTAGGAAAATGACCAGGATTATATTCTGGAAATTGTTTCCTTGTCCTAGAATCAGCATTGTGTAGATAGTATAGTATAAATAGATTACTTGACTTGTAATCTGGTAGACACCTGAGTTTCAATGCACATCAGACTGTGCTGGCTCCATGGCCTTGGGGGAGTTAATTAACTTCTCTTATTCTCTCATCTGTAAAATGAAAGGTTTAGACTTGATGGACTATAGCACCTTTACAACTCTGTCCATGATCTTATAATTGTCCAAAGAACCTGATACCTTCGTTTTTCAAGCTGGAGGATACTATTCTGCTTTCATCTAACAAAAATATCTCCAGCCCAGTTCTGACTAGCTACTAAAGGTAATTAAGAAAGTGATTCAGAATGCCAGAAGAGAGCCATCCTCTGGTCTTTGAGAACAGACAAATTTTAAATGCAAATGATGGAGAAAGAAAATTAAACCCTTTGCTTTGGATTCTTTAATTCTAATTATAGCAAAAATTTTGCTATTTTATAAGACTTCTCCATGCCCCAACCAAAATAAGTTTCATTTGTGTATCCCCTCCCCACCACAGATTCCAGATTTTTACTTTCTATTCTCTTTAATGGTGATATTCAGCAGAAGAGCCAAGAGTACAGCACTAATGTCCCAACATTGGCTATGCACATAATAGTGTAGCAAATTAGAATATCAGATGATATGGATAGAGGTCTATTTTTACCAGGTCAATTGCAGTGTAACTGAGATGTGAGAGAGTAGAGGGATTTAATATTTATCACTTTTGATGTGGCAGTTTTTTCAAATATCAATGTACCTTAGATGAAGGTTTTCTCCTAGTACATTTGAATACCTGTACAGTATTCTGAAAGCTTATTTTTTGGAATAAGTATTGCCTCCTTGGAAGCTTTCGTTTTAAAAGACTTGGTTCTCTCCTCACATACTGAGTCTAGGCTATCACAATATATGATTCCAGAATAGATATGCCATCAGGTATAATAATCAGGGCAGGAATTGTCTGCTATACAAGCCCAGGTAAAATTCAGAAGAAACTTCTTAAAAATAGCTTTCTTGTTATGAAGTTAAAATATGGACTTAATACTAACTAGGATCATAGTCCTAAAGCTGGAAAGGACTTGAGAACTCAAGTCTAACCTTCTCATTTTATTGATGAGGGAACTGAGTTTACAGCAAGGTTGGATGACTTTTGGTAGCCATAAGCTGCAGTCCAGATGTAAACTCAAGAACTTTGATCCAAATGACCTTGGTGATGATTGATATCTATGCAGCACTTGAAAGTTTACAAAATGCATTATCTTATTTGGTCACCAAAACAACTCTGAGTTAAATATACAACATGAGTTGGTAAGTCATAATCTCAGAACTGTAAAAAACCTTCAGTGATATCTAATCAAGACCACATTCTATAAAATCACTGAGAAATAATAATGCAAAAACCTCCAGAGAGATCAAACCCACTCTCTTCTCAATAATCCCATTATCCCCCTTTTTAACTCGAAATTATTAAAAAAGTTTTATTTTACATGGAGTTTTAAGCTGCCTTGCTGCCATTTCTACTTTCTAGTAGAACACAGACAAGTGACAAAATCCTAAAATGTCACAATTAGAAAGGATCTAAGCTGCCTTCTAGTTCAATTTGTAGCAAAGGAGGGAAAAGGGAGGGGGGGGAAAGAAAGACATCTTTTCACATTTAACATGCCCAAATAGTAGCTATTCAAAATCTTCTTTGAAGACTCCTAATAATATGGGATTGGGAAGGGTTAAAGAAGGAATTCTGGAGGTACTGAACCCCCCCACAACAAACATCTTCACTATTATATGACTCTAATTATTAGGATATTTGGTTTTTGGTTTGTTTGTTTTTTTCCCCTTGATATCAAGCCTAAATTTGCCTTTTTAAAATTTTTACCCATTGTTCTTGGTTCTGCCCTGTGGGACCAAACCAAATTAATTTAACCCCTTTTCCACAGAACAGCCTTTTAGACACCTAAAAATAGCTATCATGCCTTTTTACCTTGGTCCTCTCTTCTTCAAATTTTCTATTACATGGAGAATTATATAGGCTCTTCTATGGTCTAAACTCAACACCCTCCATTATTTTATGAACTCTCTTCAGCTCCAACTTCAATGTTCTTCCTAAAAAATGGCACACAGAACCAAACAAAGCATCCCAAATTTGTACTGGTTCTCTGTACAACATGTTTAGAAAAACACTGAAGTATACTGAAGAATACCTTTCTTAATGCAGTCTAAGTTCATATTACTTTTTGCCTCACATTATGTAACACCGAATCTTCCACCCATCATATTAGTTATTTCTCCTATTTTGAGGTCACCTACAGATTTGATAAGTGGGTGATAGTTGTGCCTCCAGCCAAGTCATTGATAAAAATGTTTACAGCATAGGACCAAGGAAAGATCCCTATAGCTCTTTATAGGAACTTGTGCCTATAAAGTTTATCTTCTAGGTCACATTTCTTCATTGTCCATGAGAATAGAATAAAAATTTTTGTTTAATGCTTTTCAAAAAGTTGTACTATATGCACTTCATTCACATAACCTTCCAGTGCAGTAAGTATCCAAAAAAGGGAAATTAAGTAAGCTTGCTATATGATCTGCTTTTGAGAAGCTATGCTGCCTCTAAGTGATCATCATTTCTCCATCTAAATTTTCAAAAATCACTCCTTTGTATGAATTAATAATTGCATAGCAGAGTACATGGTACATAATAGATGTCTAATAAATATCTGCTGCATCCTTTCTTTATATCCTAGAATCTTGCCACAAATAGAAGTCAAACTCACTTTTCTATAGTTTGCAAATTCCACCTTTTTTCCTCTTCTAGAAATTATTACATTTACCCTTCTCTAGTCCTGAAATCTCTTCTATACTTTCTTTTTGTCTGAGGCAATTGGAGTTAAGTGACTTGCCCAGGATCACACAGCTAGGAAGTGTTAAGTGTCTGAGACCAGATTTGAACTCAGGTCCTTCTGACTTCAGGGCTGGTACTCTGTTCACCGCACCACCTAGCTGCCCCTATACTTTTTTTTTAATTTACATATGAGTGTATCATATCTGATGGGAAAGTATACTGGGAAACCATTTTCCTAATAGATTCCATTATCAAGCCTGCCTTCCAAACCAAAATAGCAAGGCACAGATTAGGTGCTCAAAAATATATGTTGAATTGATTTGAAAAATTTGAATATCTTTCATTGTTATTGTCTTAATTTTTGACACCCCATTGTTAAAGAAGAAAAGAAATAATTAGGAAAATAATGTATGTCACTTGTAAAGATCAAGTGGTACTTTTGTATTATTTATTACATCTATGTCAATTATTAAGCATAAACACATCCCTGACCTGGTATTTCAATGAAAGGTTTTGCATATCTGCTAAAAAAAGAACAAAAACTCAATTTTCACATAAATGTTCTTAGAAATGAATAATAAAGAAAAAGAACTATAGAAAAAATGTTTTTCATTAAGCATATGCAATTTTTTGAAGGCTATTCATTTTTGATCTGTAAAATTTCAGTCATACCCAAGTTATCTGCCTCCATTTTCCTGAAAGTTTAAAAGAAAAAAGCTTTTGTAGTTGTAACAGTGAAAAGCTAAGACAAAATTCAGTTGTCTGTGGTCCCTTTTATGTAGTTTCTCAAAGTAATTTCCAGGATAGCAACAGACTAGAATGCAATAATTACTGTCCACTCAACCAGTAAGAAGACAGTGAAAAGATAAAGATGGCCCTAGTTTCCTGAGGTTTCAGTCCTGGAAAAGGATCCCAAAGGTTGCTGACAAGAGAAACTATGAATCATAGACTGTCTGTATTGAGAAAGGCTTGAGGTCTTCTAGTTCAGTTCAGAAAGTATAAATCTTCTGTATAGCATTTCTAACAAGTAATTTTTCTACCTCAGCTCAAGAGTTTCATTGAAAAGAAACTCACTACTTCACAAGGCCATCCATTAGACAACTCTTATTGTAAGACTACTTTTCCTTATATTGACCCTTAGTCAGTTGACCCTCCAGGGTCTAATAGAACAAATCTCATTCTTCTTTATGGAAATCCTTTAGTACTTGAAGATTTTTAACATTAATGGTCAAAGGATATGAACAGACAATTTTCAGATGAGGAAATTAAATCCATCTATAGTTATATGAAAAAAAAATGCTCTAAATCACTATTGATTAGAGAAATGCAAATTAAAAACAACTCAGGAATTACCTCAAACCTCTCAGATTGGCTAAAATGAGAGAATGATAAATGTTGGAAGGGACATGAGAAAACTGGAATCCTACTGCTTTGTTGGTGGAGTTGTAAAATGATCCAACCATTCTGAAGAACAATCTGGAGCTATGACCAAAAGACTATAGAAGTGTGCAAACCTTTTGACCCAGCAGTGTCATTACTGGTTCTGTATCCCAAGAAAATCTTAAAGGAGGAAAAAGGACCCACGTCTGCAAAAATGTGATAGCAAAGAATTGGAAAATGAGTAGATGCCCATCAACTGGGGATTGGCTAAACAAGTTGTGGTACATGAAGATAATGGGATGTTATTGTTCTATTAAAAATTATGAATAATCTAATTTTAGAAAAGCCTGAAAAGATTTATATGAACTGATGCTGAGTGAAACAAGCAGAACCAGGAGTACATTGTACCCAATAACAGCAAGAATGTGCAATGATCAACTATGAAAGACTTGGTTCTTCTCAGTGGTTCAGTGATTCAAAGTAATCCCAATAGACTTTGAACAGAAAATGCCATATGCATCCAGAAAAAGAACTAAAATTAAACGTAAATCAACATATGTATGCTATGTTCACTTCTTTTTTCCTGTTTTTTTCTCTTTCCCATGGTTTTTCCCTTTGCTCTGATTTTTCTCTCCCACCATGATTCATAAAGAAATGTGTATTAAAAATAAATTTACTAGACAAAAAAATTATCATTAACATCCAGTTGACCTAAAAAACAATGCAAATATTCTTTTTTTTGAATATTGTGTCCAAAATATTTTAGCAACTAAGAGAGATTGAAAACTGAGACCTCAGACTTAAATTGGGTTAGGACTTTTCTAAGAGTAAGACTGAATAGCCTATCCACATTTCTCACCACAGCTGCCATCACTGGCATCATATGATGACCTAAATATATGGAAGTACAATCCTGGTTCTTAGGATATTTTGAATGTTTTGATATAAGGAATTATGTACAATTTGGGGGGTCTGTCTCACAAATTCCTCTGATTCATTTTCCTGGCTCGTATCTCTACCTAAAAAATAATCATGAAAATTTCTTTCTTTTTTGATGTCCAGAAAGGTTTTCAGTTCCCTCTCACATCCTTATCAAGCTAATGGAGACATTACTTTGAACAGCTTTAGTTTATATGCCAAAAAGGAAAAAAAGATTTGTATGAGCCCAAAGACAGTCAAAAGGACGCTGCCTTATTGAATAAGACCCAAAATTTACTTAAAAGTACTATCCTACAAGGTTCATCATTATTAAGAAGTCAAGCAAATTTACTTTCTGATGGGCCCCTCAGTAAAGAATTTTATATCTTTCCTCTTACCCCAAACCTGCTTAATCTGCATAACACAAAGTACTAGTGTAAGACAAATTCTAGTTTTATTTCTTGTGTGGTCAAACAATTTGTTTTCAATCACAGTTCCAAGGCATAGTTTCCATCATTCCCTTCAATAATGATCTTTCTTTTTTCTTTGATACTCCCCTGCTCATTACTAGTTTAATATATTTATCAAGCAAAGGCTGCTTCATGCTGGGGGTCATATGTATCTTTCTTGGCATCTCTAGTTGCCTTGCTATTGCCTCCAGGCTTACATGATGTGAGTTTCTCTCCATCCCTATCTTCCCTCCACATCTCACATCAAACCTCTCATATGAAAGCAACTTCTCTCTTGGATATACACACTCTGTGATGTCATGGTCTTCCCACTGGGTAAACTGTCCTCCTTGAAAATCAGAGAGAAATAGACTTGTATGTGATGTTTCCTGGATTCCTAATTCTCCTTCCACTTATCATTGAAAGGCACACTACATTAGAGCTAAAATATGTGTTAGGGATCAGAAATCAAATCAGAAAGGAAACCAAAGCTTATACAAACTAAATGACTTGCCAGGGAATCACACAATTAGTTCATAGCAAAGCTGGAACTAGAAACCAGATATCCTGACTTTAATGGCAAAGTTTGTTTTCTATTACCTCAGAGGCATATAGACTCATCTGGTTCTTTAATAGGAAAATTATTGGTCTAAAAGTGAAAATATATACAAATATTTTTGAATCCTTTGAAAAAGGGTGCTTAATAAAATTCAAGACTTTATTCCCATGAATAATTATTTCCAATTAATAATTTGATATTAAATCAAAGATCTCTATTGTAGTCTCTTAGGAACAATGGAGGAAATGTCATTTGGAATTGTATTTTCTCCTAGGCTATGGCATTGGCCTTCCTCCAAACTCTCCACTGACCTCAAATATATCAGAACTTATCAGCCAGTACAAGTCACACGGATTTATGGATGTGCTTCATGACAAGTGGTATAAGGTGGTTCCCTGTGGCAAGAGAAGTTTTGCTGTTACTGAGGTAAGAGATGCATTTGTCAATCATAGCTAATCAATCTTTCTTTGCCTTTATGGGCACACAGTGTGTGTTTTAAAAGGAGTGTTCCAGTCACAGAATCACAGTTGTCTTGGGACATGTGGCCAGTGATAACATTGTGCAATAGACACTTAGTTCTCTAATCAGTATTTGTGTTATTCCTTCCCTCCTATGGGTTTCCTAGTATGACTTCAATTGTGCCTGTTCCTAGTTCAATCTACAGTGAAACACTTTTATGAAAGGCCATCCTGAAAATGTGTCTCGAGGTTTTTCTTATAAATGGAGAGAAAAGCTACATGTATTCTGTATATTACTTGAGTTAAAACTCCTTTAATAAGAAGATAGGAAATGTCATTTCAAGAGAGACCAGTAATCCATCTAGGTCAGCACTCTGCCTCCAAAAATGGAGTCAAATGAGGCTTCATATGGGAGAACAGTCAATGTCCATTATACTGACCACTGGGAGACACTCCTAGCATCCCTAACTTACCTACTCTTTTCTAGAGATCCTGAGGAATAAGAAATCCATACAAGCATGATAAACCAAAAGAATAGGCCGTGGTGCTGGTGGTTGCTGTTATTCAGTCTTATCCCTTCTCAATGTCTCTGTGGCCTCACTGGTACAACAAAGGGTTCAGAGTATGATTTCTAAGGTTCTTTCTAATGTGATTTTCTTTCTGATCCAAAACCCACATTTGACAGATAAAAAAAAGTGAAACCTATAGAGGTGCAGGAACTTGTTTATATGAATGGTAACCGACAGAATCAGAATTAGAATCCATGGTTTCCAAATCATGTTCCAGTGCTCTTTCCACTGTAACATTTGCTTCTAGGAGGAGAATAGAGCTAAAGCTAGTGGAAATGAGGAACTTCTAGTGACACAATATCACAGTAAAGGACAGGTGGAGGGATGGATGATAGCTAGATGGTCAGAGTTTAAAAAGGAGCCTAACAAATCTGAGCCAAGTCAACTTGAGACCTATAAAAAAGGGATTATAGGAGTCCATCTGAGAATCGTGACTAATCAGGAGACCATAACAAGGGTTGAGACATCAAAGGGAAAAGGGAAAAATTTAAATTAATCTTCCAGGTCACTTGTCATTATTTTGCTACTTTGCATCATCCTTTGAACAACAGTAAAAGTAAATTATTCTAAAATAAAATTGAGCCTGGGACACAAGTAGGCAAATTTATGAGGTAATACCTAGATAAAGTTCAAAAAAAGAAAAAAAGAGACTAGTCAACTTATGTAATATGATTTCAAATGAGACATTATTAAAGGAAATCAATGAACATTGCTGAGAATAAAACACTGAACAATGTTCATTAACATATAACATCTGCATAAAATGCAGTGACTCATAAGAATCTTAAATTTTGGGACCACAAACTAATTGCAGGATCATAGATTTAGAACTACAAAGAATCTCTGAATTCATCTAAGCTAAACCTCTCATTTTAGGGTTGAGGAAAGTGAGACCTCTTAAAGAAGGCAGTACCTTTACCCAAATGTGTGACTATCTGATGGCTGAGGTATTGGGGGAGGGGCCAGCACACCCTGTTTCCTCTTAAATCACACTTGGGTGGTCAGGCTGCTATTTGGTCTAAATTGACCTTTGCTGTGCTTTCATCTGCATACTCCCTTATGGAAGCTATATTCCATCTCCACTGGGAAGAGAAAACAGGAACTAGCTGAATTACAACCACAGAAGTTAAACAAAAGATTGTTGAACAACAGCAATACAGAACTGGTAGAGTCACAAGTCCAATGACCTTCTCTTGTATATGAGAAAATGAAGATTAGAGAAGGGAAGAGATTTGCCCAAAATCTGAACCTCTGTCATCAGATTTCAGGTGCAATTTTGTTGCAAGATCATAGCGGTGATGATGGGGAGTGGTGGTGGTGGTGATGGTGGTGATAGTGATGATGATGATGATGGTGATGATAATGGTGGTGATGATGGCAGTGATAATGATGGTGGTGATGGCGGTGATAATGGTGGTGCTGCTGGTGATGGTTTCTTATACACCACCATGGTACCGTTCTCTAAGAGTCAGTGCGGTATAATGGATAGAACACTAGTGCCCAAGTCAGAAGCCTCCACAATGCTTATGTGATCCCCGAGTGATTCTAGGCGAACCATTTCACTCTTCAGTGTCCCAGCAGCTCTCTTCTCCTGAAGGTGCAAAGTAGTTGTTGGTCTGCTTTGGCAGAGGGAGTTTCCTCCCTGGTGCTCCTTACACTAGTAACTCGACAGGTCTGCCACTGTAACTCCTCCTCTCCACCCGCCTGTTGTATCAGATTGCTTGGGTTGTTCTATCAAGTAGCTGGCCCAGGGAATATCCAAATCCATGTCATACAAGTCATGCTACAAAGGGCTGGGATGCTATCTTTTCTCTGTTTCTCCGTTTCCATCTCCCGCAGTCTTCCTGTTCCTTCATCCCACAAGTACGGAGGGTGGAGGAGACAAAGGACAGAGAAAGGAAGGAGGGAGGGGGATGGAGGCAGGGAAGGAGAGATTAATCTCTGCTTCTAGTCATTCATGCTTAGTCATGAGACCATGTCAAGAAATTGGATCCTCAATCCTTAAAATTAGTCTGCAGTCAAATCAAACCAGGTAACGACCTGAAATCTCTACTTCATTAACTGCTTATAGAGGAGATCGTTTCATCAGATGCTACCTGTTCCCCACTAGTGCTGAATTTGTCTTTGCCTTTATGAAGTTTTTTTTTTTTTTTTTTTTTTTTTTTTTTGCCTAAGGTGTTGGAGGGAGTAAAGAACAGCAACCTAAGCAGGTGACATCAGAGAAAGTGCATTAATGTATTAATTTATTTTATTTATTAGGATAACATCCTTTCCTCCTATCCATCCCAACCTGGATGCTTGGGGTCTTGGCTTTTTTGTATCACCTCACATGTAATTAGAGAACTCCATCTTTCTACATACCACAAGT
>JAJPUD010014497.1:0-40501 GCA_023553655.1 Myrmecobius fasciatus | reverse complement strand
TATTTTCTCCTGGCCTTATATTGCATGTGATTTTTATTGCATCATGATCTGAAAAGGATGCATTTACTATTTCTGCCTTTCTGCATTTGATTTTGAGGTTTTTATGCCCTAACACATGGTCAATTTTTGTATAGGTTCCATGGACTGCTGAGAAAAAAGTAAACTCCCTACTCTCTCCAATGAACTTTCTCCATAGATCTATCATACCTAACTTTTCTAACAATCGGTTTATCTCCCTAGTTTCTTTCTTGTTTATTTTGTGGTTTGATTTATCTAATTCTGAGAGAGCAAGGTTGAGATCCCCCACTAGTATCGTTTGGCTGTCTATTTCTTCTTGCATCTCTCTTAATTTCTCCCCTAGGAATTTGCATGCTATTGTACTTGGTGCGTATATATTTAGTATTGATATTGCTACATTATCTATGGTACCCTTTAATAAAATATAGCTTCCTTCCTTATCTCTTTTGATTAGATCTATCTTGGCTTTTACTTGATCTGAGGTAAGGATTGCTACCCTTGCTTTTTTTTTGTTCACCTGCAGCATAATATTTTCTGCTTCAGCCATTTACCTTCATCCTATATGTGTCACTATGTTTTAGATGTGTTTCTTGTAGACAACATATTGTGGGATTCTGGTTTTTAATCCAGTCTGCTATCTGCTTCCACTTTATGGAGAGTTCATCCCATTCATATTCACAGTTAGAATAACTAATTCTTTATTTCCTGCCATCTTATTAATCCAAGTTATGTTTTCCCCTTTCCTTTTCCCTTTCTCCCTTCCCCCCTCCTCAGTACTTTGCTTTTGATGACCCCCTCCCTTAAATAATACTCCACCCTTTAGATCCCCTCCCCCTATTTTTACTCCTTTCCCCTGATTCTTCTATTTTCCCTTCTATTAGTTTGTCCCTTACTTTTCCTCCTTTCCCTCCCACTTCTCTCTAGCAATAGACAAGTTTCTTTGTGAAATCAAGTGTCTGATATACACTTTTAGAGCCCAACCTGATGAGAGTAAGATTTACACAATGCTCATCTCCCTCCCCTCTTTCAATTATATTAGGTTTTCTTTGCCTCTTCAAGAGATTTTACCTTGTTTTTACCTCCTTTTTTTTAGATCTTATTTCACCACTTTTTCCCTCTTTTCCCCAGTATGACAACCTTTCCCCCTCTAGTTCTCTTTTTCATATTATCAAAGTAATATCTAGTTAATTATACCCCCAAACATTAAGTATCCCCCTAGTAAAAATAAAGTTCTCAAGAGTCCTTTCCTTTTTACCTTTTTATGCATCTCTCGAGTTCTGTGTTTGGATGTTGAATTTTTTGTTCAGATCCGGTCTTTTCATTAGAAATAAGTGAAATTCACCTATATGATTGAATGACCATCGTCTTCCCTGGAGGATAATGCTCATTCTAGCTGGATAGGTTATTCTTGGCTGTAATCCAAGTTCCTTTGCCTTTTGGAATATCTGGTTCCAGGCCCTTCCATCCTTCAATGTGGAGTCTGACAGATTATGTGTGATTCTAATTATTGATCCTCAGTATTTGAATTGTTTCTTTCTAGCTGCTAGCAGAATCTGTTCCTTGGTGTTATAGTTCTGAAATTTAGCCACGATATTCCTTGGCATTTTAATTTTGGGGTCTCTTTCAGGATGTGATCGGTGAATTGTTTCAATGGTGATTTTGCCTTTTGATTCTACAATCTCAGGCCAGTTTTCTTTCAGGATTTCCTGGAAGATAGTGTTTAGATTCTTTTTTTATCATGGCTTTCAGGAAGTCCAATAACCCTTAGATTGTCCCTCCTAGATCTATTTTCCCAGTCAGTTGTTTTTCCTAGGAGATATTTCATATTTTCTTCTAATTTTTCATTTTTTTGTTTTTGTTTGACTGATTCTTGAAGTCTTATTGAGTCATTCACTTGCATTTGTTCAATTCTTATTTTTTAAGTGTTGTTTTCTTCAGTTACCTTTTTAAGCTCCTTTTGTAATTGGCCAATTTGTTCATTGCACTTTTTTTCTACTTCACTAATTTTATTTTTCAATAAATTGGTGTCTTTTTCATATCTCTTTTGCGGGGCATCATATCCTTCTTGCACTGATTTCAGTTTATTTTCCCATTTATCCTCCAGTTAACCTCTCTTTTCAGGTTCTTTATGCAATCTTCCAGAAAGGCCTTTTGAAAAAGTGACCAGTGATGATCTTTAATACCTTCTTCTGGGATTTTGTTTAAAGGAACCTCAGGATCTGGGATCATCCCTTCTTTTTCTCGATAAAAGCAGTCTATGATGAGAGCTCTCTTTTGCTTCTTCATTTTTTTTTTAGACAGCGTGGATATCTCTTTAAGGTAGGGAAAAAAAAAACAGCGGCTGAAATGGTGGCTGAAGATCTTTGCCCTGGGGCACTTCGGTGAATTAATTTAAGGTGCTTGGCCGGTGGGGGCTAGGTCTAAGTCTGAATTACTCCTTAAACAAGGCAAGTCTGCCAGAACACCTGCCCCCAATCAGGGCAGAGTGTCCCGAGTGCCTCAGATAAAATCCAGGTGTTTGGAATTTGGAGTTTAGAGTTTGGAATTTCTGCCATGATGAGCTGAGCTGAGTCCCACCCTCACTTCCTCTGTTTATGTCTCTGTCCGAGTTAGACAAACCTGATGTGAAGTTCTTCAGAGATATCAGCAAGCAGTGTCCAAATATTTCTGAGTTCGTTGACTTGAAGATCAGTTCAGAGGCTTATTTTATTGTTGATTTGTGAGAAGATCAGAGGAGGACACAGAGAGTCACCTTTTCACTCTGCCATCTTGGCTCAGCCCATTGAGGCCTTATTTCTAAAATATATAGAGAATTGACTCAAATATATAAGAATTCAAGCCATTCTCCAATTGATAAATGGTCAAAAGATATGAACAGACAATTTTCAGATGAAGAAATTCAAACTATTTCTAGTCACATGAAAAGGTGCTCCAAATCATTATTTATCAGAGAAATGCAAATTAAGACAACTCTGAGATACATCTACATACCTGTCATATTGGCTAAGATGACAGGAAAAGATAATGACGAATGTTGGAGGGGATGTGGGAAAATTGGGACAGTGATACATTGTTGGTGGAACTGTGAATGGATCCAACCATTTTGGAGAGCAATCTGGAACTATGCTCAAAAAGTTATCAAACTGTGCATATCATTTGACCCACCAGTGTTTCTACTGGGCCTATATCCCAAGGAGATCTTAAAGAAAGGAAAGGGACCCACGTGTGCAAAAATGTTTGTGACAGCCCTTTTTGTAGTGGTAAGACTGAAAGCATGCCCATCAATTGAAGAATGGCTGAATAAATTATGGTATATGAATGTCATGGAATATTATTATTCGGTAAGAAATGGCCAGCAGGATGATTTCAGAGAGGCCTGGAGAGACTTGCATGAACTGATACTGAGTGAAATCAGCAGAACAGGAGAACATTATACACAGCAACAAGAGGATATGATGATCACTTCTGATGGACATGGTTCTCTTCAACAATGATGTGATTCAAACCAGTTCCTATTGTTCAGGGATGAAGATAGTCATATACATCCAGAGAGAGGTCTGAGGGAACTGAGTGTGAACCACAACACATTATTTTAATGCTTTCTGTGAATATTTCCCTGCATTTTGTCTTCCTTCTTTGGCTGCTTTTTTTTTTCCTCTCTCTTTCTAGATCTGATGTTTCTTGTGCAGTAAGATAATTGTATAGATACGTATACATATATTGGATTTGTCATATAATTTAACATATTTAGCATGTATTAGATTACCTATCATCTAGGGGTGGGGGGAAGGAGGGGAGAAGCTTGGAACAAAAAAAAGTTTTGCAAAGGTCATTGTAGAAAAATCACTCATGTTTTGTAAATAAAAAGCTTTTAATAAAAAAAAGAAAAAAAAAGATGTGTTCCAAATTCTTTCCCTCTCTTCTCCTTCCCCTTCTTTCTACATTTATTCAGAACTTTTTGTTGTTCATTTTTATGTATTTCTTTACTTTTTAAAAATTCAGCTCAAATATTCATATCTGTAATTTATAGTCATTATTTCTATTTTGGAGGCCAAATAGAACAAATTTAATGTCTTTTTCGTATGACAATCTTATAAACACCTGAAATCAGCTATCACCTATTTCTTTCCACAAGTCTACTATACTGCAGGAAAAAGAGATCTCATTCTATCAATCAGTCCTCTTATGGCATATTTTCTACTGTTTGTTAGTATAGAGTTGCAACTGACCTAAACTTTAAATGTGAAATTAATTTTAAAAAAATTTGAAATTTTATCCTATTTAGCATGTATTAGATTACCTGTCATCTAGGGGAGGGTGGGGGGAAGGAGGGGAAAAGCTTGGGAAAAAATAGTTTTTGCAAAGGTCAATGTAGAAAAATCACTCATATGTTTTGTAAATAAAAAGCTTTATTAAAAAATAAATTTAAAAATTTAAAAAAAGGAAAAAAAATTTGAAATTTGAAATCTCTTTTATCCCTTTTAAATTATTAAAGATTTGGCCTGATATTTTATCCCTTCCCAATTATTTTGCATCTTATTATCAGTATGATAATTATTCTCAACTTTATAATCTACATTTTTGACAAATGGGACTCAGTATATATGCAGTCATCTAAATAATTTCTAAACATATTAAACAATAAGAGAAATCAAAGGGAAAAGCTTTCCCTCATACTATTTTGGTCCCTGGACAGGAAAGGATTAGGTCTAGAATTTATATCAGTTCTTATATAGCATTAGTTCCACTAAAGTTTCAAGTCCAAAATTCCTATGTACTCATCTCCTGGCATTCTAGATTTTCAGGGTTTCTCTACTGAATTGGCTACAACATCTAACCTGGAATCTTAGCTCTAAGGTGACCATAGCTTAAGGTCCCGATATGGAAACCCAGTTCCTGTAACTAGAATGGAAAAAGATGAAGAAAGAGATCAAAATGCTAAATTTGTTTCTTGGGGCCACAAGGCCCAAAGGGAAGGTTGCACTGCCTTACCTAGTTTATTGCCCATGCTGTGAATAAATGTTTTGTTTTGTTTTGCCTGGATGCCACCAGAAAGGAAACAACCATGCTTCTGTCAATTCAAAGTTATATCTAGTTAAATGGCTTCATCCAGTGGAAAAGGGCTACTCCCACTCATGTGGTAGGCTAACACAGAATGTCTTCCCCCAGAACTGAGGTGCTGGCGTATCTCAAATGGATACCTTCATTTTTGATGATCTAGGCCCTGACTAAAGTCAGGTTCAAAATTTTTTTGGTTTTCAGACTGAATCCACATGAAAATCTGTTGATCAAGATTATTCAGTGACTCCATCTTTTTCTATAAGAATGATAAGTGGGGAATTTTTATTTTTATTATAATTTTTTTTGGAGTTAAGTAACTTGTCTAAAGTCACACAGCTAGTAAGTCTCAAGTGTCTGAGACCTTATTTGAATTCAGGTCTTCACTCCAGGGCCAGTGTTCTAGTCATTGCACCACCTCCCTGCTCCTAGAGGAAATTTTAAAAAAGCTTTCTGACATTGAAATATTACATATTTATAGGATTTCATCAATTTACTAATGTAGTTATCCTGTCATGAAATGCAATGAGGTTAATCTGGCATGTTCTATTCTTGTTGAACATATGCTGGCTTTCAGTGATCAATGCTCTCATTTTAAAAATTATAACAAACTTTAATAGTGGGATAGAATTTTTCCAGGAATAGAAGTCATATTCACTGTCCTATCATTTCCAGACTCCACCCATTTCTATTTTTTGAAACTCAGGATAACATTTATCCCGGGTCAATCTAAGAACAACTATACTATTTTTCAAAATCCTTCAGAGATCACCCACGGTGATACAGCCATCATACATGCTTATTGTTTTTGTATTCTAGAATGGGGATACTTGAACCTGAAAACTTGAGTTCTTTAAGGGCAACTACATATTTATCATCTTCTTATTTGTTTTGTGTTCCCAGTATATTACCACTCTTGATCAGAATCTTTAGAAAAGAAAAAAGAAACAAAATAAAAATAAGTATTTAACCTCACTATCATCATATATAATGATTATTTCATTCCCACTTCACTGATCATCCAATTGCCTTTTTCATAGCTTAAAAAAGAGCAACAAAACCAAAATCTTTATATGGTCTTTGATATTTATTCATTTGGCAAGTATTTCCTAAGTACTTGCTATATGTAAGAAACTATGTTAGAAGTATTTGGGATACAAAGGCAAAATTTAAAAAAAAACTATTTGTTCTACAGGAAATTACATTCTTTTGGATTAACAATATATAAATAGGCAAAATAATTCAAAATATACATAGAACAAATTCATGGAGAAAAAAACACTAAAAATGGAAAGATCAAAATAGGCTTCATTTGATTTTTTTTAATGTTATTTATATCTTTTGGGTGTGTTTATTTTGATTATTTCCCTCTATTTTCCATGCCACCCATCTCTTTCCGTATCTTCTCCTAGAGAGCCATTCCTCAAAACAAATGACTTTTATTTTCTGTTCATTTAAAAAAATACATTTACCTAATTATGTTGAATACACTTATAATCTGTCCTTCCCACAATTTCCCCCTCCCCACTTACTAAATGAAAAAATGAAAGAAAAAAATCCTTCATAAATAACATGCATAGTTCAGTAAAACAAATTCTCAAATTGGTAAAGCCCAGAAAATATGTATTACTCTCTTCATTTTAAGTTAATCACCTTTTTTGGCAGGGGATCTGTAGTAAGATAAAGGATAAGACTTCTGGATTTATGTTTATCATAGCTTTGAAATCTAAAATCTTATTTTTTTCTATAATGTCATTGCATAAATTATTCTATTTGCTATTTTGCTCTGCATGTGTTCATAAAAGTCTCCCAGTTTTACTGTAAAACTGTCCATTTTGTAATTTTCATAGGATATATATCATAAGTTATTTAATTATTGCTCTACAGAAGGGGACTTCTTTGGTTCCCAAATTTAGGGCTACTACAAAAAAAAATTCCTATACATATATTGTTCACATAGGTTCTTTAATCTTTGACTTGTTTTTGGATTATAGATATATAGCTGAGTTGGTATAATACAGTTTAGTAATTTTGAGACATAATTCTAAATTCCTTTATAGTATGCCTGGGCTAAATTCATAGATCTACAACAATATACTAATGTATCTTTTCCCATAGCTCTTCAAACACGTTATTTTCTTATCTTGTTATTTTTGTTGATCTGATATGTATAAGGTGGAATCTCATAGTTGCTTTAATTTGCTTTTTCCTAATAACAATGAATTTGAACTTTTAAAATATGACTATTAATCAAATTAATTTTTTTCCTTTAAAAATTACCTATTTATATTTTTTTCATTTTATCTATTGGAAAATAGATTTGAAATTCTTAGGTATTATGGATATAAGATCTTTGTGATGAAAACAAACAACTTGCTGTAAAATTTGTTCTTCCACTTATCCATTCCTCCTACCTGTGATTATATGAGTTTTATGCAAAATTAAAAATTTCATCTAGATCTGATAATGATATTCTTCATTATTTAGTCATGAATTCTTCTATTATGCATAGATCTGAAAGGTCATTTTTTATCTTGCTCCTCTAATTGTTTATGATGTGAGCTTTTATATCTAGGTTATGTATACATTTGGAACTTATCTTGTTACTTTGTGAAAGTGTTGATCTAACTCTAATTTTTCTTCAAATTTTCTCAGGATTTTTTGTCAAATAGTAAGTTGTCTCTGAGTAAGTAGGGTTTTAGAATTTGTGAAAACACCTTCTTATTATCATTTATATTTGTTTACATATATGGTATGTACCTAACCTCTTCTACTGGTCAACTTCTTATATTGTGATTTTAGATTATATTTCTGTATGTACCCTTCCCCAGAAATTCATCTTTTGAAACAAATATTAAAAGCCTGGGAAGAAAAAGATAATAGTTCAGCAAAAATAAAACAACACATAACCAGAAACAAGAATATGTGTAATTTTCAGTGCCCGTAGTGCCCCTCCTCTGCAAAGAAGGGAGGGAGAGATTTTATTCTCTCTTCTTCGTAGTCAATTTTGACTTTTATAATTATAATTTGGGGTATTTTTTTTGGTTGTCCTTTCCATTTGAATTGTTATAATCCCTATCTAAATAATTTTGCTCATTCTGTTTAATATGACTTTGAATAATTTCTTTCCATTCTTTTTTGAATTCCTCATATTCATCATTTCTTTCAAATCAGTAATATTTTACTATATTCATGTGCCATTGTTTATTTAGTCATTCCTTAAACAACAGGAACATCTTTCAGTATTCTAATTTTTTGCAGCTACCAGAGCTGCAACATTGAATATGCATTTGAATAAGTATAAATTTAATAGATACAATGAAATTACAATGAGGATACAATGAATATGCATTTGAATAAATATGAGTTTAATGGATATAATGAGGTTAATAACAACGGTAATGATAATGATTTCCCACTAGAATAAAGTAATAGCTAGCACATGTATCATGCAATAGCCTACTATGTGTCTGGCACTATGTTAAGTGATTTACAAATATTTTTTTCCTTTTATCCTCACAGCAATCCTGGGAGGTAGATACTATTATTGTCATCATTTTATAATTGGAGAAACTGAAAAAAGCACAAATTAAATGATTTGCCCAGGATCACATAGCTACTAAGTGTCACAGGTTAAATTTGAACTAAGGTCTTCCTGACTCCAAGTCTAGTGCTCTATTCACTACCCCAATTTGTCATTAACTTCTTTGAGGTATAGCAATGGAATTTCAGTTCTAAAATTTATAACCATGGATGTATATTCACTAGCTGTCTCTGTTTCTTTGTCTCTCTGTTTCTGTCTCTCTGTCTCTCTCTCTGTTTTCTGTCTTTCTTTTTCTCTGTCTGTCTCCCCACCCCCAGTCTATCTTTTTCTCCATTTTTCTCTCCATCTGCCTCTTTTTCTCTTACACACACATTTTTATATAGAAGATTTGATAATAATTATTTTTATTTTTCCTCTAAAGCTAGGGATTATTTATTAAACTGTACTTCATTTTATCCAACTACACATAAAAATAGTTTACAACATACACTTTTATAGGATTTTTAGTTTCATTTTTCCCTTTCTTCCTCTCTCTGAGATAGGTTATATACATGTGCAATCATATTAATCATATTTCCATAAGTCAAGTTGTGAAAGGAGAATCAGAACAAAAGGGGAAAACCATGAGGAAGAAGAAAAAAGTGAAAATAGTATGCTTTAATTTGCATTCAGACCACATAATTCTTTCTCTGGATATGGAGAACATTTTTCATTATGGATTTTTTGGAATTGTCTTTAATCATTGCATTAAGCTCCTTTTATCCCCATGCTCTCATGTTTTTAATAGGAATGTGGACTATATTTTGTCAATTTTTTTGCACCCTTTGAGATTATCATATGATTTCTGTTGATTTTGTTATTGATATGGTTGATTATGGTAACACTTATCCTGATGCTGAAGTAGCCCTGCATTCCGAGTATAAATCCCACTTGGTCGTATTATATTATCCTGCTGATAAGTTGCTGTAATCTTTGTTAATATTTTGTTTAAAATTTTTGCATCAATATTCATTAGAGAGATTGGGTTTTAATTTTCTTTGTTTTGGTTCTTCCTGGCTTATTTATCAGTACCATATTTGTGTCATAGAAAGAATTTGGTAGGACTCCCTCTTTAACTATTTTTCCAACTAGTTTACATAATATTGTCCTAATTGTTCTTTCAATGTTTGGTAGAATTCACTTGTACAGAGTTCATTAATGGCTTGTTCAATTTCTTTTTCTAAAATGGTTCTGCTCTTTTCACTTAACATCAGTTCACAAAATTCTTTGCACGTTTTTCTGAAATCTTCCAGCTCACTTTTTCTTATAGCACAAAGTAGTTCATTACATTCATATACCACATTTTGTTTAGCCATTCTCTAATTAATAGGCAAAGCTAAGCATTATTAAGAGATGAAAGTGAGGAGAGAGGGAATTCTAGATAGGTGTGAAGGTATGTGAAAAGGCAAAACGAGAAGTAAATGGATAGATCAGTGGTATAGTGAATAGAACACTAGCCTTGGACTCAAGGGCACCTGAGTTCAAGTCTGTCCTGAGACATGAGCTATGTAACTCAATTGCAAAAAAGAACATGGGAGATGCAAGGAAAATGTCAAATAAACCAGTTTCATTGGATTAGTTAGTTGCTTTCCTGAGATCCAGTTCTATACAACCAGCAAACTGCCTATTAGACATTTTGAACTGGATGACATCAAAAAACTAAATATGTCCAAAACAAAATTTAGTATATTTCCTCCAATCTTATCTCTATTCTTAACTTCCTTATTTGTGTCATGTTTACAATTATCATCCCATTCAATAAGCATTTATTAAACATCTCTTGCTAAACTTTAAGGATATAAAGAAAAAGACAGGCCTTGCCCACTATCTCATGTAGGGGACAACAAGGAAACTAACATGCAAAAAACAAGCTATACACAGGATAAATAGAAATAATTAATAGAGTGAAGACATTGAAATTAAGAGGAATTAGAGAAAGATTTGCATAGAATTTGTATTTTAGCTATCACTTAAAGGAAGCCAGAGAAGGTAAAAAATGGAAATTAGGGAAGAGGACATTCAAGGTATGGGGGATAGCCAGAAAAAATCCTGAGCACTAAGAGCTGAAATATCTTGTTTCTAGAAAAGCAAAACCAGTGTCATTGGATCTAAGTGTACTGGAAGGGATGGGAATGGTGATTGTAAGGTATAAAAAGACTGGAAAGGTATGTGTATAGGGGTATGTGTGCAAAATTCTGAAGGACTTTATACTCCAAACAAAATATTTTTTTTATTTGATTCTGAAAGCAATGGGGAGTCACTGGAGATTATTTAATATGGATATGACACAGTTGGATTTGTGCTTTAGAAAATTTACTTTGATAAATGAAAGGAAAATAGAATGGAAGATTGATCGGTAGAATATTGTAATATTTCTGGGTGTAAAGTGATGAGAATCTACACCAAGATGGCAGCAGCATCAGAGTGGAGAATGGGAGGACATGGAGAGAAGGTACAAAGGTAAAATTGACAGGCCTTGGCAACAGATTAGATATGAGGAATGAAAGAAATAAGAATCAATGATAAAGCCTAAGTTGAGAGCCTAGAGGATTGAGATGATGATACCCTAGACAGTAATCAGGACATTTGTAAGGAGGAACAATTTAGAAGGAATGAATGTTCAGTGTTGAATTTAATATACCTCCTGAATGTCCAGTTTGAGACGTCCAAAATACATTTGGGGATGTGAAACTGAAGGTCATAAGAGTTAGGGATAGATAGGTAGATCTAAGAATCATTTATAGAATAAAGAGAATGATTATATTTATAGAAGCTAATGCGATTACCAAATAAAGTAGAATAGAGGGAGATGAAAAGAAGACCCAAAACAGAAGCATGTAGGATAGCCACATTTAGTGGGCATGGCCTGGATGAGGATCCAGGAGCTGCCAGACAGCTAGAAGAATAGCCCAGAGAATAGTATTCAAAAAACCTAGACAGAAGAGAGTGTCAAGCAGAAGAAAGTGAACAGCGTGAAAAATTGGAAAACAATGAGGACTGGTCATTGGAGTTGGTAATCAGGAGATCATTGGTAATTTTGTAGATAAAAGTTTTGGTTGAATGATAATCAGGTTGGAAGTCAGATTATAGGAAATTAAGAAGAAAGTAAGAGGAGAGGAAGTGGAAGTACCTATTGCAGAAAGCATTTTATAAAGGAGTTTAGCCACAAAGGGCAAAAGAGATATGATGACAAAGGGGTTGGAGAGATAACATGAGTTTGGGGAAAATAGGGGGAACATCAAAGGTGTGCAGTCAAATAGAAGGTCCCACTTTCCCTCTACTCCACTCTCCAGAGATTGAAGATCAGAAAGGAAACTGGCACAGCAGGGGATTGAAAGTGGTGAATCCAAGTTCCCTCCTAAATTCAGTAATTCTTAACTTCTTTCTCTCCCTCACTCCATGTATCTAATCACTAGTGAAGTCTTACCACCCCTAACTCTACAACATTTTTCTCTCTACCAGCTCTACTTTCATCACCCTGGTTTGACTCAGGACATTCAGTATCATTCATTTGGAACTGTTTAATAGGGAGGTCATGATGGAGCCCTGAAACTCAAAGAAGAGGCTAAGCTCTTAGAGTACTTGGCCCTAAAATAATAATTTAATCCATAAGACCTGATGGAATAAATAAAGAGTATAGAGAGAAAATAGGACAGAGTCTTAGTAGGTAAGTTTGTCTAAAAGGCATGCCCAGACAAGCTTTAGGAGAACCAATACAAATTGATGTCTTGATTCAGGGAGAATAAAGTAACCTAGAGAGTAATAGTATCCAAATTCTGGAAAGTCTTGAAAAAATATAGACTAAGAAAAGGCATTGAGAATGAATGATTAAGATATCACTGGTAAAATTGAATAGAACCATTTCTGCTGAATGATGAGGTTTTAAAAGCCAGTTTGGCAAAGCCTCATAAATGAGTTAAGAGGAAAAATGAAGGAAATCAGTATACATGGCTTATTTCTTCTTCTAGGAGTGTCATAAAATAGAAAGTGGGGAGTATTTACTTTTAATCCCTTCTGTACTAGAGGCTGAGAGGGTGGATCCTATTGGCTCAGAGGTTCTAACCATCAAAATAGTTAAAGCTGATTAGATATCCACACTCAGTCAGACACAAATGTTTCCAGTTCCCAGGAGGAGTGGTAAGGAGGGATAGGCCAGTTTGATAAAGAGGTACAAACTAAGTTAGTTTGAAAACATAGCAGGTTAAAGTTTTCATGATAATCATTACTATCCTGAGTGAGATAAGAGAGAGAGAGAGACAGAAACAGAGACAGAGAGATGCAGACAGAGAGACAGAGACAGAAAGGCATAGAGAAACAGAGAAGGAAAAGAGACAGAGACAGAGAGACACAGAAATAGAGACAGTGACAGAGAAAGAAAAAAGAGAAAGAGAGTGAGGGAAAAGAGACAGGGAGACAGAAAGAAAAAAAAGAAAGAGAAATAGAAAGAGAAAAGTGAGGGAAAAGTGACAGAAACAGGGACAAAGAGTCACAGAGACACACACAGAAAGAAAGAGAGAGAGAGAGTCAGTCACTCAGTGTCTGAGGCTGAATTTGAACTTAGATATAGCTGACACAGGACCTATTACTCTATCTGCTGTGTCACCTAGATGCCTATCTGCTTTGTCCTTAAGGGAGAAATACGTTCAGTTTAATTCATTCTGTTTTGGATAACTGATTGTTAGGACACACACACACACACACACACACACACACACACACACACATACATACATAAAATTTAATCATATCTACATTTGCCTCTCTTTTATCTTTTTTGGAGCAAATGATAGATTATCTTTACATGTCAGAGTTCATAAAGTTCTTAAAGATAGCTATCTTTTCTTTACTGTCTTCTCTTCTCCAGACTAATCATGTTGAATTATCCTTCAACTAATCTAATGACATAAATGTAAGGCCTTTCAATGTCTCTGTAATTTCTTGTCTGGACATTCTATTTTATCAGTGTTATGAATAAAATATAGCACCCAGAACTGAATACAGTATTCAATGTAGGGTCTTACCCAGAAATGCATGAAAATGTCAACATGCATTTATGTGCGTACTATGTGCAAGGCCCTGTTCTAATTCTTGAAAAATGAACAAAGCAGAAAGATAGTTCCTATGCACTAAAAGGTTATATTCTACTAGAATAAGATAATGTATAAAAGGAAGTTGAGAAGCAGAGGCAAAAGGTAAAAGTAACCTTTGTGAGAGAATAGAGAAATTCCCGACAATTAGGAGCGGAGATTGGAGAGGAAAGAAGAAACATTGCATATTATCAGAGTTTTAAAGTTGATTTTTCTCAAGAAAACCAAAAGGTGTTCTCTATTTGTAAAGCCCTTTTAGAAGTTCATTTAACATTTTCAGGCTATCAGGATGCTATTTAAGAAGTTATTGCTTTAATTTACTTGAACACCCAATAAAGATTATTATTCATTCTCTGGGAATCTCCCTCAATATATGGATTTTACGATAATTTTAAATTGCTTTCAAGCCATTAGTTTTCCAGGGCACATCTTTCAATGAAGATGAGAATTACTTCCAAATGTCAGCAGAACAAGAGGACTTCAGGAAGAAAAAGAGGACTCCAGGAAGAAAATAACTGACTTTCATTCATTGGTAGTTTAGACATTCACCTGCCAGAAGGCACAAGTCTGACCACATGATTTCTTCCTGCTTTTTTGTAACTGACATGCCAAGAGTGTTGATCACAGACTGCCTCCAGCTGGAGGAAGGCTCTGACTATCAGCCAAAGTTCAGCTGCTCCTTTGGATAGCATCAGTACAATTTCATTCAACAACAACAACAAAAAAAAATGTTAAAGGCCTATTTTACCCCCAACTGACTACCTATGTGAGCATGGCAAGTCACTTCATCTTAAGACTTCAAGTTTAATTCTTCAATTTAAAATGACAAGGTCAGGAGAAATTGCCCTGAGTTGCCAGAAGGATATGCAAAATTCTGGGTGCATAAAGAAAAAAAATGTGATTTTTCCTGACAGCAAAGGTAAGAGGTATATTTTCTTAAGAGAATGGAGTAGAGAATACTATAGATAGATAGATAATAATGATGATGATGATGGTAATAATGATGATGATAGATAAATAGATAAAAAACAAAGAAAAAAACCACTGGTGGGTGAAACAATGGAATTAATGAAGGCTTCTAAAAGTGGCACCTGGGCCAAGCTTTAAAAAAGGAAAAGAATCCTCAGAGAAGAAAAAAAATTTGCATGAAATAGAGAAAGAAAGAGAAAGGAGGGGGAGGAGAATTATTGTAGCAACCTTGTAAAAGATATGAAAGTAGTTGAAATAAAGATTACAAGTTTAAACTAGGAGAAAGACTTCCTTCCCAAAGGCAGCAGTAAAAGAATGGATTCATTTTTTTGTAATTTAATTTTATTTTTATAAGAACTTTTTACTTTTCAAAATACATGCAAAGATAGTTTTCAACATTCACCCTTGCAAAACTGTGTTCCAAATTTTTCTCTCTCCCTCCTCTTCTCCCCCTTCTCCTAGACAAGTAATCCAATATAGATTAAACATGTGCAGTTCTTCTAAATATATTTCCACATTGAAGCTGTGAACTGATTCAACTATTCTGGAGAGAAATTTGGAATTATTCCCAAAGGACTACCAAACTGTACAAATCCTTTGATCCAGCAGTGTCTCTACTCTATCTCTAGATACCATATTTGAAAATAGGGTCTATATCCCCAAGAGATCATAAAAAAGGGGAAAGGACTCACGTGTGCAAGAGTATTTATAGCAAAAAAACTAGAAAGTGAGTTTATACCCATCAGTTGGGGAATGACAAAATTAAGTTATGATATATGAATGTTATGGAATATTATTGTTGTATAAGAAACGATCAGCAGGATGATTTCAGAAAGGCCTGGAGAAACTTACATGAACTGATGGTAAGTGAAGGGAGTAGAACCAGGAGAACATTGTGTACAGCAACAAGATTTTGTTTGACTGATTGACTTGGCTCTTTTCAACGTTGGGTGATTCAGGCTAATTTCAATAGACTTGTGATGGAGAGAGTCTGCAGAGGACTATAGAGACTGAATGGAGATCACAACATAATATTTTCACCATTGTTATCATTGTTTTTTTCTCATTTTTTCTTTTTAAAAATTTTTTCTTGTGCAACAAGATAAATGTGGAAATATATTTAGAAGAACTGCACATGTTTAACCTTTATTGCATTACTTGCTAAGTCAGGGATGTGGAGGGAAAGTAGGGAGAAAAATTTGGAATACCAGATTTTCCAAGGATAAATGTTGAAAACTATATTTGCATGTATTTTGAAAATAAAAAGCTATAATTAAGTAAAAGAGATAGAACTACTCAGCAATTATATAATGAAACAATATATTTCCATGTTTATTATGCTGCACAAGAAAAATCAGACCAAAAGGGAAAAAAATGAGAAAGATAAAAACAAGTAAGCAAACAACAAAGGTGAAAATACTATATTGTGATCGACATTCAACCCCTATAGCCCTCTCTCTGAATACAGATGGCTCGTTCTATCACAAGTCTATTGGAATTGACTTGAATCACCTCATCCTTGAAAAGAGTCAAGTCCATCACAATTGATCATCATATCATTTTGTTGCAGTGTACAATGTTTTCTTGATTCTACTCACTTCATTGAGCATCAATTCATGGAAGTCTCTCCAGGCCTTTCTAAAATCAGCCTGCTGATCATTTCTTTACACAATAATAATATTCCATTATATCCATATACCATATCTTATTCAGGCATTCCCTAACTGATGGGCAAGGAGTGAATTCAATTAAACCAATGTTAGATACCATTTATATGCAAAACACTGAGTTAGATGCTAGAGACACATAGAACAGTCTTTGCTTTCAAGGCATTTACTTTCTACTTGTCTATATAACATATACATATGTGAGGGATATTATGAAGAAAGTGCTAAAATTTGAGGTAATGAGAAAAGACCTGAGTTAGTAGATGACAGACTCATCTATGTCTTTAAGAATTTAAGGATTGGGACAGCTAGGTGGTGCAGAGCACCAGCCCTGAAGTCAGGAGGACCTGAGTTCAAATTTGGTCTCAGACACATAACACTTCCTAGCTATGTGATCCTGGGCAAGTTATTCAACCCCAATTACCTCAAGGACAAAAAAGAATTTAGGGATTTTAATCAACTCAGGCAAAAAGGCATTGCTTTATAGACAGGGGGCTAATTGCCTAAAAGCCTAAGGAAGAGATGGCATTTAATGTATAGGTCATAACTAGTAGTAGGTCACTTTAAAGAAAGTGTGTGTGTGTGTGTGTGTGTGTGTGAGAGAGAGAGAGAGAGAGAGAGAGAGAGAGAGAGAGAGAGAGAGAGAGAGAGAGTTAAAGTGAGATTAGAAAGCGATGTAGTAGCTAGAATAGGTTCAGGAGTATGTCATCGTATATTAGAAGCAATAAGGAACCATCAAAGATTTTTGAGTAAGAGAATGACAAAATTAAATCTGTGTTTAGTAATAATTTGGGAGCTTTAAGGAGGATAAACTGGAGAGGTAGAAGACTGGAAATAAAGGTATCAATTAGGAAGTTACTATAACAATACAAGTGTGAAAAATAAAGTCTGAATTGGAGTAAAGGATGAATGGAGAAAAGGGAAAGATGTGTTAAATAATGTGCATGTAGTATTGCATGTAGTATTGACAAGTTTTTACAAATGATTGGATATGGGAGAATGGGATGAATGAGGGTTAAAGGAAGAACCAAAGATAATTCCAAGCCTTCAAGATAGTGGTAACAATAGAAAGAAAAATGGAGAGGTTTGGAGGACATATGAGTTTGAGGGAATATATAATGTTCTATTAGGAATATGTTGAGTGTAAAATGTCCAAAACAGAGATGGAGATGTAGAGTAGACCAACTGTTAATGGATGAATTAGTGTATTCTATATTATTGAGTATATAATATATGAGAATAATTCAGAAAACTAATTAAGGCTGCATACATAGATAGGAATTGATAAACTCAGTAATCCAGAGAAAGTAGAGAGAAAAGAGAAGTGAGTCCATAACAAATTCTGGGAAGACCCAAACAGTGGGCCTAAAGAAGAAATTATGATCCAGCATAGAAAAATGATGAACAGAGAGGTACATGGAAGGAGAATCAAAGGACAGCAGTATATAAGAATCTATTGAAGAGTATTTGAAGATTTTGAAAAATTGTGAAATATGCAGAAAGGGAGAAGGAACTCATGACAGATGGTTCTCAATGAAGTAAGAAGTGAGAACATATCCTGAGAGATGGAGAATGGGGGGAATTATAAGGGAAATAAAGTTTGGAACAGACATTATAGGGAGTATGGGCAAGTAAATCAAAGAACAATACATTTTCATACATCAGTGATAGTTTCTTTAGATAATGTTAACTTATAGTGGACCACTATAAGTTGTTTTAGAATCAGAATATTGTAACTGTCTTCAATAACTTGGGAATATGAGAGAAGGTCAGTAATGAAGACACTCCATGATTGAGGGCCTTTCAGTTCTCAGATAATGGAGTATTGTGTGAAAGACAGTATATTTGAAAAAAAAAAAGGGCCAGTGTATTAATTAGAAATCAAGCAATCAGGAGGCCAATTTATTGAAGTTACTATCAAATCCCTACATAGGAGAGCAAGGATTCAATTGAATAAAAAGACCATGATTAAATTACTTGACTTTTTGAGAATGAAGATTAAACTGAAGGCTAATAGTCACCATGACAAGGATTTAGACCAAAAGTGATAGACTGAATTGCAAAGAGAGAGGATGCTGGATGATATTGACAGAGGAAGGTCTGGAAATGACAGTAAGAACACCAAACAATTTAATATAATAGTTAAAAGAGAGTTGGATAAGTATCAGAACTCCTGAGTTTAAGACCCAGAGTTTTGACAGTAATTAGTTAAATAACACCCTGGGACTGAATTAATCTAAATATTGATTTCTTTCTTTGTAAAATAAGGGCATTCAGTTTCATTTTTTTTAAAAAAGTATCTACTTTTGTTTCTTTCATTTCTTTATTTTTTAAAAATATACATTGTTTTGTAAATCATGTTGGGAGAGAAAAATCAGAACAAAAGGGAAAAACCATGGGAGATAAAAAATAGAAAAAAGAAATGAACATAGCATGTATAAATTTGCATTCAATCTCCATAGTTCCTTTTCTGGATGCAGATGACGTTTTCTATCCAAAGTCTATTGGGACTGCTTTGGATCACTAAATCATGGAGAAGAACCAAACCTTTCATAATTGATCATCACACATTCTTGCTGTTACTGTATACAATGTATTCTTGGTTCTGCTTGTTTTGTTCAGCATCAATTTATGTAAATATTTCGGTCTTTCTAAAACCAGTTTGTTCATCATTTTTATATAACAATAATATTCCATTACCTTCATATACCACAACTTATTGACAATTCTCCAATTAATGGGCATCTACTCATTTTCCTATTCTTTGTTATCACAAAAAGAGTTGCTTCAAACATTTGTGCACATATGGATCCTTTTCTCTCCTTTATGATTATCTTGGAAAAGTAGTGCCACTGTGAGATCAAAAGGTATGCACACTTTTATAGCCTTTTGGGTATAGTTCCAAATTGCTCTCCAGAATGATTAGATCATTTCACAACAACTCCAACAATGCATTAATGGCCTAGTTTTCTCACATTCTCTCCAACATTTATCACTATTTTCCCCTGTCATCTTAGCCATTCAGAGAGGTGTGAGATGTTTTAATTTGAATTTCTCTAATCAATAGTAATTTAGAACATTTTTTCATAAAACCATACACAGTTTTAATTTTGTCATCTGAAAATTCTGTTTATATCCTTTGATCACTTTTTTTGGAGAATAACTTGTATTATTATAAATTTGACACAGTTCTTTATATATTTTAGAAATTAGATCTTTATAAGAAATATTGACTGCAAAATTTTTTCCCAGCTTTGTACTTCCCTTTTAATATTGTTTCTGTTGATTTTGTTTGTGCAAAAACTTTTTAATTAATGTAATTAAAATTGTCTATTTTACCTTTCATAATATTCTTTGGTTCTTTTTTTTACTTTTGTTTCTTTACCCAAATAGTCCTTTTTTAAACAATAATAATAAAAAAGAGAAAAAAAACAGTTCTACAAAACTGATATATCACTGAAGTTAGACTGTTTATGAACTGTTCCATATCCATAGTGCCCTATCTCTTCAAAGAATAGAAGAAATCCTAGTATGTCTTCTTAAGATGATTATAATGATTCATCCTTAAAGTTTAGTTATTGGTTTTGTTGTTTTTCTTTTTGCTTTATACTGTTGTCAGTGTGAATACTGTTTTTCTATTTCTGCATACTTCAATTTTCATTCAATCAAATAAATATTCCCATACCTTATTATATTCTTCATATTACTCATTTTTAAAACTCATAATAGTGCTCTAATATTATTACAATCATGTACCATACTTTTAGTCATTCTCCAATTGTTGTGCATCTAATTTGTTTTAAGGAGGTATGTGCATAATCTTTGTTCACCTCAGGTTCTTCAATTGTGAAATAATGACAAAAATAAGCCTTACTTCATAGGATTGTTGTAAAAATGAAATAAGAAGTTTATCAATTGAGAGATCATTACAGTGTCTGACATATAGTAAGCACTATATAAATGCTAGCTATTCTCTACTATTTAGATAAAACTTTTTATTAGTCCATCTTACTTATTTTACAAACTTTGTTGTCATACTCAGCCTTTGGGCCAGTATTTTTGTGAAATTCTCAATTTAACAGCTACTGCTATCTTTGGAAGGGAAACAAATTTTCCTCTTTGTTTTTATTGTCAACCAATGGATACAATCCATGAAATATGTTGTTTTTTGAAAAAGTAAGAGTCTCACTCTTTCAACAGTAAAAATATAAAAGATTCCTTGAATATAGAACAAGGAGGATAAGATCCTTCTTGTACTGAAAAGCAATGGCGTTAATTGCAAAGAGACTTGATATAAGAAAAGTATTCCGAATAATCAGAAGAGAAAAAGTTATCTAATATACCTACTCATTGATCAACTTAAAATTTAAGATAACCTGTCCTTAAGATGGAAACAGTCACAGAATTCAGAATAAACAAAATCAATGAAAGAAAAATAAATGAAAAATCACGTAGTAAAAAATAGGAATGTATCAGATCCTCTGCTAAGCAATGAGGATACAAATACAAAAGTGAACATGAGAATTGATTGGGTCCATCAGTGAAATTACACCCACCCTACTTTACTATTCTCTTTGTTAAATGAGAACACATCAGTTGAATCAATTAATCAACCAAATGTGTGAGGAGGGTATTGACAAGGCATGAGAATCTCTGTTGGATTAAAACATTTTATCTAGGTGGAGCAGAGACACTTTTGGTTTCTTTGGACAGGCTGAGGGACTTGGTCATGTCTTAAGTGATTTATGTAAAACCAAGAAGCTAGTTTAAAATCAGAGCTTTGTGATGAAACTTTTCAGCCAAGCCTCTGAGAAGTAATCACTTAGAGGTGAGAGGAGAGCATATCCTTTCCCAACCCTTCACTAGAATAGGAAGTTGAATATTTTAGAAGCCTGAAGTGAACTTCAGAAAATTGAAGTATTTTGACTTTTCATCAGTGTCCCAGATCAGTCTATACAGCATCAGTGGCTGGCAGTAGTATCTGTTTAATAAGTTGAGAATAGACAGATGTAGTGAGGAAAGAAAGATTCAAGGCTTTATAAAGATTTCAACAGAAAGCTAAGGAGATCATCATGATGACTCCCGAGAAAGGATTCTAGGAGCTGTGAGTTCTGCTTTTGTCACATGGACTCTAAGTTTCAGTGCATTTCCCTCTGCATTCTACTTGTATTTGTGGAAGACCATTTCACATTCTTTGAAGGGTCTATTTGTGAAAACTAAGTCACCATTACAAATATCCATTCCAAAAAAAGAATTGAGCCTTGATGACTAATTAATTGATAGCAATATATTCATGGTAGAAAACATAAGGGCAAGGGACCATATATGACATTAAAAACCTCTCCAAACTCTCAACTTACCCCTGGAACCATGGAGGGGACATGCATTAGCTGCAATATGAGCATCGTGACTTCTAGTCTGAGTGGATGTTGATAGAAATCAATAAGATTTTCACATTATTATGACCTACCTGTATTCACACTTTGAGTTCATGATCTACCTGTAAAATCTGGGTGTTCCCTTTCCCAGTATGTATATCATAGAAAGTTTGGGAAATGGGAAACAAGATACTATTACTCATTATTTCTCAAAACAAACACAAACTACTATTATTGTAGTACTAGAATCCAAGGCCAAACAAGTATTATTTCAGGACAATATATAATTAGGGACTCATAGACTTTGTGTGTCCTTTCTTCATTTTCTCTTCAGACAAATTTCTCTTCACTTTACAAGGGAAACCATTATCCTTCCAACCTCTTGACAAAGAGTCATATACTTGATGCAGAATAAGAAATGTGCTTTCAGAAATATCCAATGTGGAAATTTGTTTTTCTTGACTATGTAGTACCAGGGTAGGTAGTGAGAAGGAAGGAAGGAAGGAAGAAAGAAAGGGAAGGAAGGAAGGGAGAGAAGGAAGGAAGGGAGGGAGGGAGAGAGGGAAGGGAGGAAGTAAAAGAGGAAAAAAAGAAGAAGAAGAAAAGAAGAAATATATGAGGAGGAGCGAGAGTGAAAAACCCATCATGTCTAAGATGTAGAGACTTACCATTTTCTAAAACCATTGTGGTAGGAATATGAGAGCTACTTCAAAATGATTCAGAATAACAATTGAGTTTGCAAAATAAAAAATAATAACAATCTGATTTATTTAATCCAAATTTTAAAGATACCATCACTCTACAGAAGTCCAGAATTTTGGCACTTTGAAGGTGCTATTAAGCTGACTTGGCAAATGCTGACTTGGCATTGACCAATCTGTATTTATCCACCCTTGATAGATAACCATTTGGCTCCCAGATGCCTTTACCCCTCTGTAGGCAGGCTCAGGGTCATTTGGGGGCATCCAAGGAGTGTGGATATATTCCAGTGCCAAGTTTAGTTAAAGTTTTGTTAGACTAGAAGAAAAATCATATGTAAGTGTGTAAGCATACAGATGTATTTCTTTTACAGTTGCCTTAAGATGGCAGCGGAAATTATGCCTATCAACATTTCAGGGTCCTTGGTATTACATAACTTCCAGCTGTGGACCATATGATCAAGCCTCATAAACAATGGCAAAGCATAAAGGAGGATTCTGTTGTAAAATAATGTATGTTTGTGATTGTTCTGAAGCAATTCCCAAAGCCACTTGCTTGGTTTCAAATGTATCCTACCTTCTGGCATTGAGAATTTAGCACAAACAATTCAATCCAAATTTTTTTTCTTTAAAAATACTTTTTCTAATAGGAAAAAATTTGGGGGGAGGCTGTTCCTCTCCTTTTCCCATTAAAATTCAGGACCTTTTGGTAAAAGCGGACATTCTGGGTGTTTCATCAGTCAACTTAGTTTATGCATTTTCTTTGTTCATGTCTCACTGAAATCCTGCCCTTAGTAAGGGATTTTTGAGGGGAGTTTACATTCCATGGTGATCCAAAAATCATGCCTTTTTTAACCAAAAAAAGAAAATATCTTTTAATATAATTTGAGACACAATTACATAGTTCTTATACAGACCATGGTCCCAATAAAATTAAGTGGCTGTCTATGATTCATATTTCATCTATTCTTCACAAGTTACATTGACTTTTTATTTATTTCTGGCTGAAATTTAAGATATTGGCTTCATATCCTCAAGCAAGCCCTCATAGGAAGTTACTCAGGAAGCTTGATTCCAAATCATGACCTTGGATATTGTCAACTTTTGTTTTGATTTGATTTATAATGAAATAGGGTATCAGAGTTGTCAATAAAGTTTCACTCCATAAGGAGAAACTCTTCCAAAAGTCATTAGATAAAAATGAATAAACATATCTTATAAATACTACTTGAGCTAAATGTTACATATTTATTAAAAGAACTGCAGATTTAAGCAAATGAGTAGAAACAGGTGACAAGACATTCAAAATGATAATGAGAAAGGGGTAACTGGGTGGGCTTTGAATTTGGAAAATGCTGTCAACTCTTAAAATCTTTCAGCAGCATAGAAATAATAGTTACCAATAATCTAGTTACCAAGAGTCTTAGTTAAAATTAGATGCTCAGAAGGTATTTTAAGGTGAAATACTCCTTTACCCCACTCTCCTTAGAAGCTTCATCCCAGAATCTTTATCTTACCTCTAGAGCAGACCTATGTTCAATAGAACATCCCTAACATACCTTTATTGCTGTTTTCCCAGACATAAACATTTCTAATGAGACTTATGAAAACTCCTTGCTATGATTGTTGAAACATTTTCCACTAAAATCCTTCTCTGGATACATTGGCATGATTTCTATAAGGCTATGTCACTGGGAGGTGGGGCTCATTCTGTCACTTTTTAGCATGTACAAAAGTTTTGAGAACTGTCTTCATGAAGCCCTATATTTCCAACACCTGAGAACAAACGTAGGTAGTTTGGGAGAGCCTAATCCTCTAAAGGTTGGCTAAGTCATGATTTTTTGGCCACAGCAATTAGCAAAACCATACATTATACATAGTAGTCACTTAATAAATGTTTATTGAATGATAAATTCATCTTAATCTGTAGAACTTGTGTATTCCAATGAATGAGTTCAGGATACTTTGTCCAAGGGACTCACAGAAGTTGTTTCCATGAGCAGAGCCAAGACAATATTATACACAGTTACCATAGGATTATGTGATGATCAGCTGTGATAGACTTGACTCTTCTCTACAATGCAATGATTCAAGGCAATTCCAATATGGATGGAATCCATATCTGGAGAGATAACTATGAAGACTGAATTTGGATTGAGACAGTGTATTTTCACCATTTTTGTTTATTATCAAGTATCAAAGATCTGTAGATCTAGATTACTTTCTAGATTTAATCTAATCTCATACTACCTAAATTTAAACATACTTTTCACAGAACTTTTTAAGGTTCAAATGAAGATGGATAAAATGTTCTCTTTGTGATTTTGATTTTTCTATCATGTGTTAACAGAGGTTGAAAATTGATCTATTTGCCTTTTGAAGCAGCAAAAGTTTCTAATTATAGGAACTTGATTGAATAAAAGCCAATGACTCCATGAGGAATCAAAAAATGTTAGAACAAAATCAAAAGGCTGAAAAATAAAAGAAAATGCAAGATATATCTTAGAAGAAATAACTGACCTGGAAAACAGACTAAAGCAAAAAACTTATGAAAAATTAAGATGATCTGAATGCCATGATAAAAGAAAATAGTGTACAGATATAATATGCCAACTTATCTTAAAAGAAAACTCACCACGACGCTCTTCCGATCGACGGCTAGTCAACACTGGAAGAATCCACAGGTCATCTCAGAAAGATTCCCTAGGAACATCAAATCCAAAATCCAGAGCTTCCAAGTTAAAGAAAAATTCCTACAAGCAGACAGAAAGTCATAATTCAGGTATCAAGGAACAACAGTCAATATCACTCACAAGTTTGTAGTCATTTTTATGAGTGTAGAACTTAGAATATGATATCCCAAGAGGTACAGAATATGGGTTTATAGACAAGAATAACTTAATCAACAAATCTGAGTATAATGGTATTGGAGTAACAAAGATTGTTAATGAACTAGAAGATTTTCAAGCATACTGTTGAAAAGACCAGAGCTGAAGAAAAACTATGAAGTTCAAACACAAGAGAAAAGAACATCATTAAAAGGCAAACAGAAATGAACACTTACGAAGGACTAAACTAGGATAAATGTCTTACATTCAAATATGGGGGAAAGATAAATGTGTCTCCTGTGATCCTTATCATCATTAGATGTGGGCAATCCAATTACACAAGCCCTGTTTTATCTTGGTGATCTTAAGAAAAGAATGAAGAGAAGAAAAAGAGAAATACATTAGGTGAGGGGGTGGGGGAAGGGAAAGGAAAGTTAGGGAAAATTATGTCATATAATCAGGGTATACAAGCAGGCATTTACAGAAACAAGCAAGAGGGCATTGAACCTTACTGATCTGAAATGTTAAAAAGACAGAGCAATACATATACACAAATGAGGGTAAAGAAATATGTTTCACTCGACAGGGGAATAGGAGGGAAAAGGGGAGAAGAAACTGGAAGAAGGAAATAGTGGGAGAATAGATTAAGCAAAACAAATCTCTAAGGATTTACCAAAAAAAAATTATAGCTTTTTTAAAATGGCAAAAATGGGAATCTGGGGAAGTGACCATAAATTGGAGAATGGGTAAAAAAAAAAAAGTTATGGTACATTAATAGACCACTGAAGGACCCAGAATACAGAATGGTAAATGTTTTTCTTGTGTGCATAGAATGTTAAAAGACTTAAAAGAAAGTCTTCAGTTTATTGATTAGATCCTTTTAGAAAAATAAGGATTTGGAAAAGTCTATGTAAGGTGTAACAGTGATAGAGTGCAGGGCCTGGAGTCAGGAACACTTGAGTTCAAATATGGTCTATTATTTGCTAGCTGTGTGATCCTGAGCAAGTCACTTAATACTGTTTGCTTCAGTTTCTCATATGTAAAATAAATTGGAGAAGGAAATAGAAAACTACTCCAGTATCTTTAACAAAATAAACAAACAAATAAAAAAATTGACTCATAAAGGGTCAAATAACTGTAAACAGATTGCAAATTTCAAATTGTGGCATAGAAGAAGACTTTTTGTTATTCTTTTTCAATAGTATTTTATCTCTTCAAACACATGCAAATATAGCTTTTACCATTCATCCCTGTAAGACTCTGTGTATCAAGCTTTCTCACTCCCTACCTCATCTCCCCCTCTCCCTAAGACATTAAGAAATCTGATATAGGTTAAATATATGTAATTCCTCCAAACATTTCCATACTTATGTTGTGCAAGAAAAACAGACAAAAAAAACACAAGAAAAACAAACAAAAGGTGAAAATACTTTATCTTGATTCACATTCAGACTCCATAGCTCTCTCTCTAGATATGGATGGCATACTCCATTCAAAGTTTGTTGGAATTGCCTTGAATGACTGCACTGATGAGAAGAGCCAAGTCTATCACAGCTGATCATCACATAATCCTCTTGTTACTGTGTACTAAGTTCTCTTGGCTCTGCTCATGGAAATGACTTTTGTGAGTCCCTTTTTCAGCAAGGAGATCAAATTAGTCAATATTTAAAGAAATGAAGTCAGGTTATTCACGGGAAGGTTAATATTGAGTCTGAAGCTTAAATACTTTAGACACATAATGAGAAGAGGTAATTCATTGGATAAAACCTTGATGTTAGGAAGGATTGAAAGGAAAAGGAAATGGCAAAAGATGACATGAATAGATAATGTCATGCAAACAAAAACATGAATTTAGACAATATTCAAGATACAATGGAGGATAGAAGGGCTTGGGGTGCTATGGTCTATGGGGTCATGAAGAATCAGGCACAACTGTGAACAATTGAGCAAAAGTGAGAATGTAAGCAAGCTTATTGACTTGGGCAAAACTCTGTCTCTATAAACATATATGTGAAGATTTAAAGAAAGAGAAAACAGTTTAGGTTTATACTGCTAAAAGGTTTTAAATAACAATAACTACTTTTTTAGCATTCATATACAACACTTATTTATATAACACTTACTAATTGGCAGGCACTGCATTTATTACTTTACAATTAATTATTTTATTTTATTTTAAATTTATAAAATAAAACAGGCATTTTCACAACACAATGTAATAAAAACATGATTGCAAATGAAGCTGCAAATCTACTGTGTACAATTTGCTATTTCTTTTAAGAACATAATACTTATCATGTAAACTTTTTCTTTTTTCCCAACCTATTATCAAGTATAGACTTATTTTTCAGTTTATCAGTATTAAAATATTTTTTCAAATTTTTCATTTTATAACTACTTTATAATAAACTTCAATCATAAATGGATTTCTTTATCCTTTGTTGTTACCTTATATTAATAAATAAAAACAGTTTTTAAACTTTTCCATTGTGTTGAACACAGTGACTATTTCACATATAATTATAACTGCAAATAGTGTAAATTTGAATAATGCAACCACTCCAAAGGAATCATTTTTCATACTAATGGGCACTAGCTATAGTAGTCACTTAATAAATGCTGAATTGAACTGAAATGAATTCATCAACCAAAATCATCTTTCCAGAAAAAAAACTATATTACCTTTAGTTTGTTTTGTTTTGTTTTTGTATCATACTCCTATAGCATCAACCAATAAAAATATTTTTATTTTGAGTAGAGGTTTCTTCCTTTCAGTTTCTTCCTCTTGCATGGTATAATGGAAAAAGACTGCCCTAGAAATTTGGAAACTTCAATGGTAGCTTGAGCTTTTCTACTTGCTATTTTAATGACCTTGTATTAGGTCATTGAAATGACATCAATGACTTAGCCTCATTAGGGCTCAATTTACATCACTTGAACACTTTAAGGTTAGACCTGAATCATAGAAGCTCAAATTTGGAAGCCTGAAAGCAATCTATATCATTCAGATGTTCTCTAAAGTTCATTTCAGAACTAAAAATAATCACGATTTGATTTTTGTTCTGCATTTTCTATTTTTGTGGTGTTTTCATGCTGAATGAAATGATATGAAAAAAAAATTATGAAATCTTAATTTGTTATGTGACCTCTACTCCAGAACCATAGTGCTTTCTATTGTATCATACACTCTCTCATAAACTAGTAGACATGTTATAATGAGGTAAAGGGTGTATAAGTGGAGTGGTGGTCTTTGTTTCCTTTACTCACAGGAATGATTTCTGGCATCAAGTTGTATTCAATGAGAATAAACTAATGGATAGGACTCTGAGAATAACCAAGGTCTTTAATATTTTCCTACACTAACCTGTTGTAATTGTAGAGAGGAGAAAGGATGTAAACTTGACCTTCCTATTTAGTATCCATCTGATTCTGTGCAAGTCATTATGTCTTTTTTTTTTTTTTTTTTTTGGATCTCAGTATCCTTTTTTATAAGATAGAAGGGGAAATAAAGTAACTTTGAAAATACTTTCTTCACCAATTGATAATGGCCAAATGATATCAACAGACAATTTTCCAATGACAAAATAAAAGCCATTTATAGTTATGTGAAAAAATGCTCTAAATCACGATTGATTAGAAAAATGCTAGTTAAAACAATTCTGAGTTACCACATCATGCCTCTCAGATTCGCTAAGTTGACAGGAAAAGATAATGGTAAATACTGGAGGGGATATAGGAAAACTGGGACTCTATTGCATTGTTGGTGGAGTTGTGAACAATCCAACCATTTTGGAGAACAATGTGGAACTATGCTCAAAGGGCTATAAAATTGTGCATACCCTTAGAGTCAGCAGTGCCATTACTGGAACTATATCCCAAGGAAATCATAAAAGGAGGGAAAAGGACCCACATATACAAAAATGTATGTGGCAGCTCTTTTTATAGTAGCAACAAATTGGTAAAGAAGTAGATATCCATCAATTGAGGAATAGCTGAACAAATTGTGATACGTGAAGGCAATGGATTATAATTTTCTATAAAAAAAATGATGAACAAGCTGATTATAGAAAGGCCTGGAAAGATTTACATGAACTGATACTGAGCAAAATAAGCAGAACCAGGAATATATTGTACATAGTAACAGCAAGAATGAAAGACTTGGTTCTTCTCAGCGGTTCAGTGATCCAAAGCAGTCCCAATAGATTTTGGACAGAAAATGCCATCTGCATACAGAAAAAGAACTAAGGCAATTGAATGTAAATCAACACATGCTATGTACAGTTCTTTTTTGTTTTTTTTTTTTTTTTCTCCCATGGTTTTTCCCTTTTGCTCTGATTTTTCTCTCCCAGCATGATTCATAAAGCAATGTGTATTAGAAATAAATAAACTTACTACAGAAAAGAACATATTTCTATTTCTAAAGACTTTTAAGCCATTTGTCATCTTTTCCCCCCAAATAGACTCACAATTTATGTCTCTTGCACTCTGTTGCAATGTCATACAATTTTCAGCAATTTCCTAGGTTTTGAGCTTTACTTCTTCTTGATAAATGCTTTTTTCCCCTGTGATGTTTCTATTTGAATTTTCTTTTCCTTCTATTCTCTTAGCTTCCTCCTCCCCTAAGGTACCATTTTGATAACTGATCCCTGTAACAGAAAGTAACCAAAAGAACATTTTAATGTGAAGGGCATCAAATGGAGCAGGGAGAAAAGGTATACTTTCAAAGGAACACTTACTTGTTTCTTTCTTGAGTAAAACTGCAAACCAAGATCTCAAAATGAACTAAAAATATTATTTCAACAGACTAACTTTACCTTTGGGGCGCTGTTCCTTTCAACAATACAAAATCAATGAGAGTTATCTACATAGAATAAACATAAAAAACTCAATAACAATTAACATTGTAATAATGCTTTAAAGTTTCAAAAATATTTTACAGCTATAATTTCATTTTATTTCACAGTACACTGAGAAGATGCTATTGCTACCACTACTTTATAGTTGAAGAAACTGAGACTGATATTAACTCACAAGGATCCTGAATATGGTAAATGTTTGAAACTGGATCAAACTCAAATTTTACTGATACCAGATCCAGAACTCTATTCATTTTACCACACAAAAGCTTGTAACATGTGTGACTTAAGGTAGACTTACATGTTTTTTTTTTTAAAGCAAGTACTACTTTTTTGTTTATTTTTGGCCACAAAAGAAAATATTTCAAAGAACTTTATTGTCTTTCCAAACTCTGTAGAAAGTTGAAGAATAGACTTGAGGCAGTAAGGTAATAGTGGATTGGACTAAGACGTAGACATACTTGATTTTTTACCTAAGGCATTTACTGGTTATATGATCCTGGGCAAGTCATTTAATTATCTTAATCTTACTTTTGTCATCAGTAAAACAGTGATCATCATATCTATAACTCTTGCCTTAAAGGATTACTATGAGGATCAAATAAGACTAATCGCTTTGTGTACCTTAAATGAAATGTTTGACAAATATCATTTATTACTATTCCATAGCTATTTCCGGGGGAGTCTTACGAATAGATTGTGAAATAGGACATAAGTCTAGGCTATCTGAGCTACTTTTCTTATCCATTGCCCCATGCTACCTCTTAAGACATATATTAAAATATAATGGATCCAAATCAGTCTTTGGATAATGTGTAAAGAGTAATAAGACTAATATATATATATGTGTGTGTGTGTGTGTGTGTGTGTGTGTGTGTGTGTGTGTGTGTATATATATATATATATATAGAGAGAGAGAGAGAGAGAGAGAGAGAAAGAGAGAGAGCACCTACTAAATGCTAGACATCAAGCTAAGGAATTTACACTTCTTTTCTCAATTGACCCTCACAACAATCTGAGGAAGTAGGTGATATTATTATCTACATTTTAGAGATGAAAAGACTGAGGCAGGTAAAAAATAAAGTGACTTGCCCAGTGTCATACAGCTAGTAAGTGTCTGAGGTCACATTTGAACTCAGATTTTCTTGAGTGCACTATGGCACCACCTAGCTGCTACAGTAAAAGTTACACATGAATATAATAGACATTCTAAATGCTTATTAATGAAGTCATTAGTGTAGTACAAAGAACACAGGGTTTAGAATCAGGAGATCTCTGTTCTTACCCTGACCCTGATACAACCTCCTGACTGCGAGCAAGTAAGTCACTTCATTTTATTCAGTAACAGCTTTTTCATCTCTAAAATGAATATGAAAATAATACTTGGACTGTCTGCTTCAAAGGTTATGGGGGGAGTACTTTAAAACTTTAAGACAGAATATATAAATGGCAATTGGAATATTGAGCCAGTGTTGTAGGTTAGAAAGGAAACAAGACATAGAGTTAGGAGACTCAGGTTAGAATCCAGTCATCAAATTTACTATCTGTGTAGGCAAGAAGGCAAGCTGTCATCAATCTCTCCTCATTTGTAAAATGAGAGTGCCAAACTTAGATGATTCCCCAAATCCTTTCCAGTTCGAAATTTTAGATATCTGTGGACCTTTTGTGAATAAATTCTACCTCTTTAAACTTCAGTTCACTCATCTATAAAAATGGGAATAAAATAAGTTCCTAGGGCTCATGTGAGGAATATTGCAATCTATTAAGCACCGTACAAATGGCTCATTGTTATTGTCATACTTACTCCTATTATTATTGAGTACAATAATTGCTAACAGTATCACTAATATTACTACCACCACCACCACCACCACCACCACCACCACCTCTACTATTGTACCTTTTTATTTGGGGGCAAAACTTGGTGGTGGGGAGACAGAATAATCCTTTTTTTATGGTGAGGGATATAAAGAGAGAATCTGTCTTCCATTCCTTTTATCATTTTAATATCTTCTCTCAAACTTTGCTGTCTTCATTGTGTTTCTTATTATAAACCTAATTTTCCACAGCGTTCAACGTTATGCTTTTATTCAAGGGTAAATTTGTTGTTTTCTCTTGTTCCTATGTTTTTTCATTATGATTGGTATCCTAATTACCTTTATGAACACAATAGTGCTTACTCACTGAGTAAATTATTTTCCCAATTCATAGTATATCATAGCTGATAGTTGGCAGGTTTTGTTTTTCATTTTTTATAGGAAATAAAGGTCATTAGCTCATAAGATGGGGAAGATAGGTTCAAATGTTGCTTTTACCACTTGCCATCAATACAATCTCTTAGGCAAATAACAGTTTCTGCGTGCCTTAGTTTTTGTTGTTGTTGTTTTGTTTTAACGCAAGATGAAAGTCTCTGATACTTTTAACTATAAATCTGTAACTCCATCAGTGTAATATGGAGAGCTCTTGAAAATAAACTCTAAAAAAAAGCCCAGCTTTTTTCTGAAATGACAAGGAGAGAGCAAAGTATTAAGCAATTAGAAGACATTACATCTATTAGCAACTTGAATAGTAAGTTATTAAATATAGATTCCCTGAGGAAATTGCATATCAAGGTAGAATTTGATGCAGTGTTTTGAGGTTTCCTAAAATTGCTTATTACTGAAGTTCAGGGACACCAAATATAAGTCTATGGTATCATTAATCTTTTTTAAAAAAGCATTTTAAGCATCTACTTTGTGACACTGGTGATATAAAGAAAACTGAAACATTCACTTCCTTCAAGGAATTTTATACTGTCTTGAAAGTAAACAATAATGCAGATAAGTAAAAACAAACTATATAAAAATAAATGCATATCTACTTTTCAGATCTGTGGAGAAGGAAGGAACTTATGGCCAAAGAAGAACTAAAGTATATTATGAAATGCAAAATGAATAATTTTGATTATATTAAATTTAAAAGGCTTTGTACAAACAAAACCAATGCAGACAAGATTATAAGGGAAGCTGAAAACTGGGGGGAAATTTTATAGCCAAGGGTTCTAATAAAGGCCTCATTTCTAAAATATATAGAGCATTGACTCAAATTTATAAGAATTCAAGCCATTCTCCAATTGATAAATGGTCAAAGAATATGAACAATTTTCAGATGAAGAAATTGAAACCATTTCTAGTCATATAAAAAATATTCTAAATCATTATTGATCAGAGAAATGTAAATTAAGACAGCGCTGAGATACCACTTCATACCTCTTAGATTGGCTAAGAAGACAGGAAAAGATAATGATAAATTTTTTAGGGGATGTGGGAAAAGTGGGGTACTAATGCGTGGTTCTTGGAGTTGTGACTTGATCCAACTATTCTGGAGAGTAATTTGGAAGTATGACCAAAGGGCTATAAAACTATGAATACCCTTTGATCCAGCAGTGTTTCTACTAGGCTTATATCCTAAAGAGATCTTAAAGGAGGCAACAGAAGCCACATGTGCAAAAATGTTTATGGCAGCCCTTTTTGTAGTGACAAGGACTGGAAACTGAGTGGGTAGCCATTCATTGCAAAATAGTTGAATAAGCTGTGGTATATGGATGTTATGGAATATTATTGTTCTATAATAATGGATCAGCAGGGCAATTTCAGAGAGACTGGAGAGACTATTATGAACTGATGCTAAGTGAAGCGAATAGAATCAAGAGAACATTGTACACAGCAACAATAAGATTATATGATGATCAGTTGTGATGAATGTGGCTCTTTTCAACAATGAGATGATTCAGGTCAATTCCAATAGGGTTGTGATGGACAAAACCATCTGCACCCAGTGAGAGGAATGTGGAAACTGAATGTGGATCACAACATAATATTTGTTTACTTGCTTGCTTTTTCTTTCTTTCTCATTTTTTCCCTTTTGATCTGATATTTCTTCTGCAGCATGATTATTATGGAGATATATATAAAAGAATTGTAAATGTTTAAAATATATTAGGTTACTTTCTGTCTAAGGAGGGGGTGGGGGAAGGAAGAGAGAAAAATTTGGAACACAAGGTTTTGCAAGTGTGAATGTTGAAAAATTTGCCTACATTTTGAAAATAAAAAGCTGTTAGTAAAAAAAAAAATGCAAAGCAAGCTTTTAGGTGAAGAGCATTAGTAACTGCAAGGATCAAGATACCTTAGGATATCCTAAGCTTTTCTTTCATTTTTTTGTTTGATTCTTAGATTCTTACTGATTCATTCACTTCCACTTGTTCAATTCTAATTTTTAGTGTATTATTTTCTTCAGTTACTTTTTTTAGCTCCTTTTGTAATTGACCAATTGAATTTTTTGGTTTATTGCACCAATTTTGTTTTTCAGTGAATTGGTATCTTTTTCATATTTCTTTTGTAGGGCATTATATGCTTTTTTCATTCCTTCTTGCAATGATCTCATTGTATTTCCCCATTTTTCTCCTCTCTTTTGAGATTCTTTATGCAATCTTCCAGGAAAGCCTTGTGAAATAGGGACCAGCTCATGTCTCCCTTTGTGGCTTCCTATGGAGTTGTTTTGCCTTTAGGAACCTCAGGATTTGAGATCTGTTCTCTCTCTCCTTAAAAGCTGTCGATGGTGAGAGTTTTTTTGTTTTTTTATTCATTTTTTTAAGGCTTGAGTTCTGTTGATTGCAAAGGAACAACAGCTGCTTTAATTTGCTGATCAATTTCCAGTGCTGGGTAATGGCTGCTAGGTCCATTGTTCTTCAGTGGTTTACAATTTGTCTTTTGTAGCAAATCTACCAAACCACCTGCTTGCAACCAGGACAGAATGGATTAAGAGGCTCACAGAAGATTCCCAGGTTCTTGGAAGCTTCAATGCTCTGACTTCTTGCCCCGGTCTCCCCAAGCTGCCCTTTAGGCTCAGCAGATTGTTCCCCTTGCCTGAATGAAACAGATCTGTTCTGAAGTTCTTCCAAGGTAACTTCCTCTGGGAATATGTTGTACTTCAAGTATTTGTGGGTTCTTTGACTCCAAAATCAGTTTAGAGCCTTACTTTGCTGTTGGTTTGAGAGAAGGTCAGAGGAGGTCACAGAGAGTCATGTCTGCTCTCCATCATCTTGGCTTTGCCCCTATATCCTAAGTGATTCTTGAAGGAATCATTTTAGATGATTCTTGAAGGAATCATTTTAGGTGATTCTTGAAGAAAACTAGAGATTCTAAGAGACAGGAATGAGAAAGGAAGCAGAGAAAGATTCTACAAAAGCATAATAGAGATGGAGGTGGAATGTCATCTTTAGGGAGCAAAATGCCAATTTGACTGAAAGGTAGAGCACAAGAAGGAGAATTTATATTTGCCTCCTTTCTTTTTATTGCAACTATATTAAATTTTGCCTTTGATAAATACTAAAAACATTAATTTCTTTAAACTACTGAAAAATACATATATTTTAAATGCCAGAAGCACAGTTAATGATATAGCTGTGAAAGCTATAATATCTGTTTGGCCCCATCTAAATTATTGTGTTGCTGTCACCATGTCAGTCATGGAGTGCTGCCTTCATACATGCTGGACCACAAACGGGAAGCTTCAAAATGTTTGTTTTCACTGAGTAAAATCAACAATTCAAAGTGCCAAGATGCCTCATTTGCTGAATTGAGCACCAGCTGATGCTATTATCCAAATAGCAGAGTTGAATGGGCGGTCAAATGCAATCAGCCACCTGAAAATAGGGTAGAGTACCTCCAATGTGAGAGAATGACTGGCAGTAAAACAGGCTGGACAGAATATATCACAGACTTTGTATTGACCCAAACAAATGAAACTCCTTTGTTAAGGGCACAGCAGGACTCTTGTTGGAGAAGCTGGATTTAGCAAAGATCTCTGTAAACAAATTAACCATGTTCATCTTTAAGGCCCACAGCTAGAATTAATTATTACAGACTCCAAACATATACAACTACATCATTATTAGATCCAGTTCTCTACTGATTTTATTTATTATTTTTAATATTTTTATTTGAAGAAGACTATTCTCCAAGTTTGACCTCAGAGAAGGATTGAGGAAAAACATCTCCCTTTCTTTCATTGCAAAAGTGGGGCACAATGAATATGGATTGTTACATATACTAAATAGCTGATCTTTTGGCTTGTTTTCTTGAATTACTTTTTTCTCATTTCTAATCTTGGTTGCAACTAATGGTTCACTGGATAGTAAAAATACAAATTAATAAGATGAAAAACAAAGTTTTCAAAAAATAAGATAAGATTTAAAAAAAAACTCATAAGAGCCATCAAATATAAAAACTAATATGGCTTTATAAGCAAAATCAAAATGATTGTGCCCATGTTTACAATGTACTCCCAACCTATCTTCTCCTGTTCAATCATTTTCCTTCAAAGGCCAACTCAAATGAAACCTCCTTTTGAAACTTCCTAGGGGCAGCTAGATGATGCAGTGGATAGAGTGCCAGCCCTAAAGTCATGAGGACCTGAGTTCAAATGTGACCTCAAACACTTAACACTTCTTAGCTGTGAGATCTGGGCAAATAACTTAACCCCATTTGCCTCAGAAAAAGAAAAAGAAACTTTCCTAGACAAAAGTGATTTCTCCCTCCTCAAATTTCTTAGAATCTTTTGCCCAGAACTCCCATGGTATTAGAGTCTCATGGAATCTAGAAGTAGAAGAGACCTTAGAGCTTATGTAGTTTGTACCTTTACACATTTTATAGAAGAATTCAACTCTTCCTTTATATATTAAATCACTCTCCCTAGGCCATTTTGTGTTAAATATAACACAGCTAATATTTAAACCCAGGCCCTCTGTTTACAAATCCCATAATTTTTCTGTTATAATATACCACCTCCTCTTTATTTCCATTACACTATATTATATTTATTTGTATATGTATCTTAACCACACTGTTCAATTGTAAGCATCTTGGGGTCAGAATTATATACCTCTTTATCTTCTTTCTTGGGCTTTTTGGAGAGCCCACAGGGACTACTCCTTAAAATGTGCAGAAATATCTAGCCACTTGGTTTCATGCCCCTCAGTTAACTTCAGTAGGACTTCACAAAAATAGAAAGAGACAAGACTTTCAGTATTTGGATTCTACAGGTGTCTATTTGGCCATATATCCTCTCTGCATGAATATACAGTTAAAGTTTGAGCTCTCTTTGCTCAATGACCTTCCATGTGCAAAAAGAGAGTGGAAAAATAATTTATATCAATATTAAATATCAGTAATCTACTAAAATTGAATGAGAAAATAATTCTTTAAAAAGGAAAGCAAAGAGAATATCTACCCAAACATACAATCATTAGAATCTTCACTAGTGTGATGATACCTGTGCAAATGAAGAGGAAAAGTAGAATAAAAGAGGTAGTTTAATGGGGAAAAAAATACTGACAGAAAATTTAGTTGTTGTTATCTAAAAAAGAAAGACGTAGAAGAATGTTTCAACTGATGCTGTCTTGGGCTAAAGTAAGTATGACAAATAGAAAACAGCTAGTTTAACCTATACTTAAAAGGAACCCCTACTATACTTATTCTTGGCAAATGATCATCCAAAATCTACTTGAGGACACATAATGAACATCTCTGAAAGTAACTTGCTATATTTTTGGATAGCTTTAGTTCTTGAGAAATTTCATGATTGCAATCATAATGATTACTTTGTAGCTTACAAAGAATTTTACAAATATCCTCTAATTTTTAACAATCCAGGGAGGTTTTCCATTTACATGTAAGAAAACTGAAATAAACAGAATTTAAGTGAATTCCCTACCTTTTGTCACACTTTTGAATTCAAGTCTTCCTGAATTTATGTTCACTGCTCTATCCACTGCACCACCTGACCATCTCAAATTTCTCTTTATATGACATGTAAATTTGTCTGTATGAACTTTTCAATCACTGTTCTTACCTAGTTGCATACACTGGGGCTAGAAGAACAAGTCTAATTCCTCTTCCACGTAACATATTTGAAGGAAGATAGCCTGATGCCCTCCACCAACTTTCTGTACAGGAAGTATCCCTATTTCTTTTTTTTTATTAAAGCTTTTTATTTGTATAACATATGTATGGGTAGTTCCTCAGCATTGGTCTTTACAAAGCTTTCCATTGCAAATTTTACCCCCAGTCCCCTCCCCTCCCTTAGATGGCAGGAAGTCCACTACATGTTAATAATGTTGAAATACTTGACAAGTTGTGCAAGAAAAATCCTATCTACAAGAAAAAAAAAAAAAGAAAGAAAATCAGAGAAAGGAAACACAATGCAAGCAAACCTCAATAGAGAACATGAAAATGTTATGTTGTGGTCCATATTTCATATCCCTCTCTCTGGGTGTATATGGTTTTCTTCACTGAACAATTGGAACTGGTTTGAGACAATTTTTTGTTGCAGAGAGCCATGTCCATCAGAATTGATCATCATATAGTATTATTGTTGCTGTGTATAATGATCTCCTGGTTCTGCTCATTTCATTCAACATCAGCACATGCAAGTCTCTCCAGGCCTCTCTGAAATCATCCTGCTGGTCGTTTCTTACAGAGCAATAATATTCCATAACATTCATATACCATAATTTATTCAGCCACTCTCCAATTGAAGGGCATCCCTTCAGTTTCCAGTTTCTAGCCACTAGAAAAAGGGCTGCCACAAACATTCTTGTACATGTGGGTCCCTTTCCCTCCTCTAAGATTTCTTTGGGATATAGGCCCAAAGGGTATGCACAGTTTGATAACTTTTTGAGCATAGCTCCAAATTGCTCTCCAGAATGGTTGGATCCGTTCACAGTTCCACCAACAATGTATCAGTGTCCCAGTTTTCCCACATCCCCTCCAACATTCATCGTTATCTTTTCCTGTCATTTTAGCCAATCTGACAGGTGTGTAGTGGTACCTCAGAGTTGTCTTATTTTTCATTTCTCTGATCAATAGTGATTTGGAGCAACTTTTCATATGACTACAGATGGTTTTAATTTCATCATCTGAAAATTGTCTGTTCATATCCCTTGACCACTTATCTATTGAAGAGTGGCTTGAATTCTTATAAATATGAGACAATTCTCTATATATTTTAGAAATGATGCCTTTATCAGAACCATTAAATGTAAAGATGATTTCCCAATTTGATGCTTCCCTCCTAATCTTGTCTGCATTAGTTTTGTTTGTACAGAAACTTTTTAACTTAATATAATCAAAATTATCTATCTGGTATTCAGTTAGGAGTTCCAGTTCTTCTTTGGACATAAATTTATTCCATCTCCACAGGTCTGAGAGGTAAACTATACTATGTTTCTCTAATTTGCTTACAATATCACTCTTTATATCTAGATCATGAACCCATTTATATCTTATCTTGATATGTGGTGTTAGATGTGGGTCAAGCCCTAATTTCTTCCACACTAGTTTCCAATTTTCCCAGCAGTTTTTGTGGAATAGTGAGTACTTATCCCAAAAGCTGGGGTCTTTGGGTTTATCAAATACTAAATTATTAAAATTATTGCCTAGATTGTCCTGATAACCTATCCTGTGCCACTGATCAACTGCTCTGTTTCTTAGGAAGTACCAAATGGTTTTGATGAACGCTGCTTTATAATATAGTTTTAGATCTGGTACAGCAAAGCCACCTTCATCTGCCTTTTTTTTTCATTAATCCCCTTGAAATCCTTGACCTTTTGTTTTTCCAAATGAACTTTGCTACTATTTTTTCTAGATCTGTAAAATAATTTCTTGGGAGTTTGATTGGTATGGCACTAAATAAGTAGATTAGTTTGGGTAGTATTGTCATTTTTATTATATTCGCTCTGCCTACCCATGGGCAATTGATTAGGTCTGATTTTATTTGCATGTAAAGTGTTTTGTAGTTTAGTTCGTATAGTTTCTGACTTTTCCTTGGCATCCCTATTTCTTTTAACCAATCTCTTCTTTCAGGGGGCCAACACAATTCAGTTCTCTTAACATCCTGCTTCTATTATTTCAATAATTTCCTAATTGTTCTTCCTACAGTCTTCTCCTGTCTTTCTCTTCTGCACACATTTCTAAAACACAAGCATCCCTGCTTCACTTTCCAGCTAAAGAAGATGAGCTGTGTCTTACCTCCAAGATAAAATACAAACTTCTCTGCTCAACTATCCAAATGCATTTCTCTCTTCTATTTACGCTGTTGTCTAGCCAAACTGACCTACTTTCTGTTTCCCATTGATCTATTCCATTTCCCCTTTGGGTGTCTTTGGATGGGCTGTCCTTCATTACTAGGATTCTCTTACTCCTTATTCTTGAATCACAATTCCTAGCTTCCTTCAAGGCTCTTCTCAAGTATTATATTGGAGGCAGCTAGGTGACGCAGTGGATAGAGCACCAGCCCTGAAGTCAGGAAGACCTGAGTTCA